>JBBGZY010002659.1:305000-451411 GCA_037952925.1 Lithobates clamitans | reverse complement strand
AACAATCATGAAGTTGGACCATAGATGGAGCGATCTCTCAAGGGATCATTGCATTCAATGATTGCATAGACCACAGCTGATGGATAAATAATAAACACTTTCCCGGTTGCAGTGGGGCTGATTGTGCAGATATCTACAAAGGCAGCAGAATAAATGTCCTTGGAGACAACATTAATGGAAACATAGAAAAAACCGACATACGTTTTGTTGCAGGTGCTAGGTAAAGTGAAGGGATCTCACTGATCGCACTGTGTCCGTCGTCGGACTATGATAGTCCTGAGTGTTGAAGTCTCCCTGTGGACAGATGCCTCTGTATGGTTCATCTAGGGTGTAGATCGGTAAGGAGTCGTCTCTCACTGCTTCTCACCATAGAACCGCTGAAGCGCCGCTGCCGTCATGTGATACGTGACTGTAGGGGAAAGCCGTCATCAGTTGTTGGATCAGCTGTTAGGTCCGTGTGGAGATGAGTCAGATCAAATTGCGCGCGGCTCCCAGGGACGTGCTGACGTCACACCGCTGACGCGTTTCACCAGCCAATGAACGCTGGTTTCCTCAGAGGAAACCAGCGTTCATTGGCTGGTGAAACGCGTCAGCGGTGTGACGTCAGCACGTCCCTGGGAGCCGCGCGCAATTTGATCTGACTCATCTCCACACGGACCTAACAGCTGATCCAACAACTGATGACGGCTTTCCCCTACAGTCACGTATCACATGACGGCAGCGGCGCTTCAGCGGTTCTATGGTGAGAAGCAGTGAGAGACGACTCCTTACCGATCTACACCCTAGATGAACCATACAGAGGCATCTGTCCACAGGGAGACTTCAACACTCAGGACTATCATAGTCCGACGACGGACACAGTGCGATCAGTGAGATCCCTTCACTTTACCTAGCACCTGCAACAAAACGTATGTCGGTTTTTTCTATGTTCCCATTAATGTTGTCTCCAAGGACATTTATTCTGCTGCCTTTGTAGATATCTGCACAATCAGCCCCACTGCAACCGGGAAAGTGTTTATTATTTATCCATCAGCTGTGGTCTATGCAATCATTGAATGCAATGATCCCTTGAGAGATCGCTCCATCTATGGTCCAACTTCATGATTGTTTGATTTGTCAGATCATCCACCCACTCACATTACCTCCATACTAGTGATATAGGACTGTTCCTGCCCAATTGGACACTCAATACTAGGAATTAATTCCAACAATTGCTACCTAATGTGCATGACTATCCTGAAAATACTTTATATCCAGTGTGTATGATTAGTATATGTGGGTGTATGGCCGCGGCTCCCATTTGATTTTAATATCCCCTGTGACAACGTTGTCCAATTTTAACATGTTTGCTATAACCGTCTGTCCATATTGCTTCTAACTTCACTTTTGTTACATTAATTGGGTAAACATTTTTTTGGTAATTAATAAAGCTGGTTTTGTACTTGACCCTAGTGTTCTCTGTTGACCTTCTTTAGAGAAACAATCTGTTTCTCCCCCCTCTTTTTGTGCTATATGTTTAAAAGGCCAACTTGAACTGCATCCAGGCTTTTCTGTCTGCATGATAGGTCTATACTTACCCGCGGAAACTAGCCATTATTGCTAAATAATTACGGGTTGATCCGGGCTATAATCCTTGTTTTTTTGACACTAAGGTTTGGGCATACCAGCTCGTGTTTTGCACATTTGCAGATATCCCGTGAGGGATGGGTGAACTGGCCCTTTAGATTTAAAGTGCACCTGTCATTGATATAAAGCCAAGAGGATTGTAGAAGAAAGTGGACCAGCTCTTGACCTTTCTACAAAGTTGTTCATCACAGCAATTTGGAGCTTCAAAAAAATGTGTGAAGGAACGTTGAAGGAACATGGGGTCCAGAATCTCAAGAACAAGGAATGCTGAGCAGAGTTTATTAAAAAAAAAAAGACAATGTTGGGTTTTAAAACAGCATGAGTACACGGCGACTGCGGGCGGTGGGTTAGGGGTTAACGCGTCGGGCTGCGTGGTTTCCATCTGTGAAATCACTTCTCAGATCAGGATAAAAAAAAACGAGGCCAGACTGAAAGTCATTTTCATAGAGGAAGTCGGAGCTCCACAGACGCTCCCAGCGCTGAGCTTACTTCCTTCTACAACCGCTTTTTCTGATCTCCAAACTACAAACATGTCACTTGCTTGTGTCGCGAACACTCTCGCTACCTTTTCATGCCGCAGAGCTTGTCGTTTTTTGGCTTCTACAAAGCCTTCGCGCTCAGAGTAATGAGACGGAGATGGCTTGCAGGTTGAAACGGCAGGGTGACTCATTTTGGTCTTGCGTGGTTGAAATCAAACTGAATCACAAAGCGGGTTTTTATAGTATTTTGGGACTCCAAAAATATAGATAGATATATATATATAGAGGAGATAGAAATATAAATATAAATATAGAGTAAACAAATAACCAGGGAACTCAAGTGTGAGAGAGTGGCGCCAAGATGGTGGCATTGTGGGAGTGGGTGGAGACTCAAGATAATGAAACAATGTATTACCAATGGTTTCCGTAAAAAATTAAAGGCACTAATGAGTTATTCAAGAATCCAATCAGTGATCTTTGATTTTTGGGTGAAGTTTGGACTTCAAGAGGCCAACACTAAGGCCCCATTTACAGAAGTTTAAATGAGGCCTTGGTGGTGGCCTCTTGAAATCCAAACTTCACCCAAAAATGTGGCCAAAAAGAGGCTCATGTACTTTTTGGAGTGACAGGCTTGAGGTGGCACTATGCTTGGGTGGGCTTTGATTTTTGGGTGAAGTTGGATTTTAAGAGGCCACCACTAAAGCCTCATTCACACTTCAGCTGAAGTCTCTAGGGGCCAAAAAGAGGCTCATGTACTTTTTGGAGTGGCAGGCTTCAGGCAACACTATGCTTGTGTGGTCTTCAATATTTGGGTAAAGTTGGCCTTTAAGAGGTCACCATTAGAGTTCCATTCACACTTCTTCTGAAGTCCACAGAGCCCAAAAAGAGACTCATGTACTTTTTGGAGTGATGAGCTTCAGGTGACACTACATTCGGGTAATCCTCGGTTTTTGGGTAAAGTTGGACTTTAAGAGGAGACCACTAAGGCCCCGTTCACACTTCAGTTGAAGTCTATAGGGACAAAAATAGGCTCATCTACTTTTTGGAGTGATGAACTTCAGTTTGGGTGATCTTTGATTTTTGGGTGAAGTTGGACTTCAGGAGGAGACCACTAAGGCCTCATCCAAACCTTGGACATTTTTGGGGCATTTTTTGAAAAATTTTCATGCACTCCTATTGAAGTCTATGGGGGCCAAAAAAGGCTCATGCACTTTTTGGAGCGACGTTACGTTTGGATGATCTTTGATCTTTGGGTAAAGTTGGACTTCAAGAGTCCACCACTAAGGCCTCAATCACACTTCAGCTGAAGTGTCTAGGGACCAAAAAGAGGCTCATCTACTTTTTGGAGTGACAGGCTTCAGGCAACACTATGGGTGGGTGATCTTCAATTTTTGGGTAAATTTGGACTTCAAGAGGCCACCATTGTGGACCCATTCACACTTCTGCTGAAGTCTATAGGGGCCAAAACGAGTCTCATCTACTTTTTGGAGTGATGAGCTTCAGGTGACACTACATTTGGGGGGGTCTTTGATTTTTGGGTAAAGTTGGACTTCAAGAGGTCACCACTAAGGTCTCATTAAAAGTTCAGCCAAAGTCTATAAGGGCCAAAAAGAGGCTCATGTACTTTTTGGAGTAACAGGCTTGAGGTGACACTACACTTGGGTGATCTTTTATTTTTGAGTAAAGTTTGACTTCAAGAGCCCACCACTAAGGCCTTATTCACACTTCAGCTGAAGTGTCAAGGGGCCAAAAAGAAGCTCATCTACTTTTTGGAGTGACAGGCTTCAGGCAACACTATGCTTGGGTGATCTTCACTTTTTGGGTAAATTTGGACTTCAAGAGGCTACCATTGGGGCCCTATTTACACTTCTGCTGAAGTCTACAGGGGCCAAAAAGAGTCTCATCTACTTTTTGGAGTGATGAGCTTCAGGTGACACTACATTTGGGTTGTCTATGATTTTTGGGTAAAGTTGGACTTCAGGAGGTCAAAACTAAGGTCTCATTAAAAGTTCATCTGAAGTATATAAGGGCCAAAAAGAGGCTCATGTACTTTTTGGAGTAACAGGCTTGAGGTGACACTACACTTGGGGGATCTTTGATTTTTGGGTAAAGTTGGACTTCAAAAGGCCACTACTAAGGTTTCATTCACACTTCAGCTAAGTGATGTTGGTCTTCAAGCATTTTTCACGCACTCCCATTGAAGTCTATAGGAGCCAAACAGAGGCTTGTACTTTTTTGAGTGATGAGCTTCAAGGAACACTATGCTTTGGTAATCTTAGATTTTTTTTTGTACATTTGGACTTTAAGAGGCCCCGCTAAGGCTACTGGTGAAGCTTCAAATTATTCAGTTGGGAACAAGGCCTAAGCTACAGCAAAAGTGACAAGTTCTCTTTGGTCCCCTAAACGAGCACAAGCTCTATATCTACTGTATTCACAACTCCGAAGGTCTTAAAAGAAAGTCTTCTAATAAGGGTCAAGCAGAGAATTTTGACAAAGGGTCCCCAACGGTGAGTGATGTCAATTGTGACATGTGTGACTGACTTATCCTTGCTTTTGCTTCCAAGAAGTGAAAAAAAAATATATACAATTTTATAGATCCAAGCCGTATCGCAAGCTAGATAACATCTGTAATAAGAACCGTTATTGTATGTGATGTGTCCTCCTACTAGCAGCTCAATCAGAAGACCTAAAAGGAGCACACAACACGTGGACAATGCCACCCACAAAACCACTATACTCCTCTCCTGAAATACTCTGCACTGCTGGAGTACTCTGCTCCTTCCTCTATAACTCTCCTCTCCTGAAATACTCTGCACTGCTGGAGTACTCTGCTCCTTCCTCTATAACTCTCCTCTCCTAAAATACTCTGCTCTGCTGGAGGACTCTGCTCCTTCCTCTATAACTCTCCTCTCCTGAAATACTCTGCTCTGCTGGAGGCCTCTGCTCCTTCCTATATAACTCTCCTCTCCTGAAATACTCTGCTGGGAGACTCTGCTCTTTCCTCTATAACTCTCCTCTCCTGAAATACTCTGCTCTGCTGGAGGACTCTGCTCCTTCCTCTATAAGTCTCCTCTCCTGAAATACTCTGCACTGCTGGAGGACTATGCTCCTTCCTCTATAACTCTCCTCTCCTGAAATACTCTGCACTGCTGGAGGACTCTGCTCCTTCCTCTATAACTCTCCTCTCCTGAAATACTCTGCACTGCTGGAGGACTCTGCTCCTTCCTCTATAACTCTCCTCTCCTGAAATACTTTTCTCTACTGGAGGACTCTGCTCCTTCCTCTATAACTCTCCTCTCCTGAAATACTCTGCACTGCTGGAGGACTCTGCTCCTTTCTCTATAACTCTCCTCTCCTGAAATACTCTGCTCTGCTGGAGGACTCTGCTCCTTCCTCTATAACTCTCCTCTCCTGAAATACTCTGCTCTGCTGGAGGACTCTGCTCCTTCCTCTATAACTCTCCTCTCCTGAAATACTCTGCTCTGCTGGAGGACTCTGCTCCTTTCTCTATAACTCTCCTCTCCTGAAATACTCTGCTCTGCTGGAGGTCTCTTCTCCTTCCTCTATAACTCTCCTCTCCTGAAATACTCTGCACTGCTGGAGGACTCTGCTCCTTCTTATACAACTCTCCTCTCCTGAAATACTCTGCTCTGCTGGAGGACTCTGCTCCTTCCTCTATAACTCTCCTCTCCTGAAATACTCTGCTCTGCTGGAGGACTCTGCTCCTTCCTCTATAACTCTCCTCTCCTGAAATACTCTGCACTGCTGGAGGACTCTGCTACTTCCTCTATAACTCTCCTCTCCTGAAATACTCTGCACTGCTGGAGGACTCTGCTCCTTCCTCTATAACTCTCCTCTCCTGAAATACTCTGTACTGCTGGAGGACTCTGCTCCTTCTTATACAACTCTCCTCTCCTGAAATACTCTGCACTGCTGGAGGACTCTGCTCCTTCTTATACAACTCTCCTCTCCTGAAATACTCTGCACTGCTGGAGGACTCTGCTCCTTCCTCTATAACTCTCCTCTCCTGAAATACTCTGCACTGCTGGAGGACTCTGCTCCTTCCTCTATAACTCTCCTCTCCTGAAATACTCTGCACTGCTGGAGGACTCTGCTCCTTCTTATACAACTCTCCTCTCCTGAAATACTCTGCTCTGCTGGAGGACTCTGCTCCTTCCTCTATAACTCTCCTCTCCTGAAATACTCTGCTCTGCTGGAGGACTCTGCTCCTTCTTATACAACTCTCCTCTCCTGAAATACTCTGCTCTGCTGGAGGACTCTGCTCCTTCCTCTATAACTCTCCTCTCCTGAAATACTCTGTACTGCTGGAGGACTCTGCTCCTTCTTATACAACTCTCCTCTCCTGAAATACTCTGCACTGCTGGAGGACTCTGCTCCTTCTTATACAACTCTCCTCTCCTGAAATACTCTGCACTGCTGGAGGACTCTGCTCCTTCCTCTATAACTCTCCTCTCCTGAAATACTCTGCACTGCTGGAGGACTCTGCTCCTTCCTCTATAACTCTCCTCTCCTGAAATACTCTGCACTGCTGGAGGACTCTGCTCCTTCTTATACAACTCTCCTCTCCTGAAATACTCTGCTCTGCTGGAGGACTCTGCTCCTTCCTCTATAACTCTCCTCTCCTGAAATACTCTGCTCTGCTGGAGGACTCTGCTCCTTCTTATACAACTCTCCTCTCCTGAAATACTCTGCTCTGCTGGAGGACTCTGCTCCTTCCTCTATAACTCTCCTCTCCTGAAATACTCTGCACTGCTGGAGGACTCTGCTCCTTCCTCTATAACTCTCCTCTCCTGAAATACTCTGCACTGCTGGGGGACTCTGCTCCTTCCTCTATAACTCTCCTCTCCTGAAATACTCTGCACTGCTGGAGGACTCTGCTCCTTCCTCTATAACTCTCCTCTCCTGAAATACTCTGCACTGCTGGAGGACTCTGCTCCTTCTTATACAACTCTCCTCTCCTGAAATACTCTGCTCTGCTGGAGGACTCTGCTCCTTCCTCTATAACTCTCCTCTCCTGAAATACTCTGCACTGCTGGAGGACTCTGCTCCTTCCTCTATAACTCTCCTCTCCTGAAATACTCTGCCCTGCTGGAGGACTCTGCTCCTTCCTCTATAACTCTCCTCTCCTGAAATACTCTGCACTGCTGGAGGACTCTGCTCCTTCTTATACAACTCTCCTCTCCTGAAATACTCTGCTCTGCTGGAGGACTCTGCTCCTTCCTCTAACTTTCCTCTCCTGAAATACTCTGCTCTGCTGGAGGACTCTGCTCCTTCCTCTATAACTCTCCTCTCCTTAAATACTCTGCTCTGCTGGAGGACTCTGCTCCTTCCTCTATAACTCTCCTCTCCTGAAATACTCTGCTCTGCTGGAGGACTCTGCTCCTTCTTATACAACTCTCCTCTCCTGAAATACTCTGCTCTGCTGGAGGACTCTGCTCCTTCCTCTATAACTCTCCTCTCCTGAAGTACTCTGCACTGCTGGAGGACTCTGCTCCTTCCTCTATAACTCTCCTCTCCTGAAATACTCTGCACTGCTGGAGGACTCTGCTCCTTCCTCTATAACTCTCCTCTCCTGAAATACTCTGCTCTGCTGGAGGACTCTGCTCCTTCCTCTATAACTCTCCTCTCCTGAAATACTCTGCACTGCTGGAGTGAACAGGTTGCAGTCTCTGACTCCCTATTAATGGTATTTTCTGACAGGCTCTGTACTGCTGCGGGCAGAGCAGTGATCTGATTGGACAAAGGATGTTCCATATTAGCACATAATTGATGCCACAGGGTAGCGGTAACAATGGCGTCTGGCGGTATAATATTCATGTACTGACTGGCCTCCGAGTCAATATACAGTTCATTATATCACACATGGCGGCTTTGTTCAGTCACTTAATTGACCTGTGCAGGGCAGCGCGGCGTATTGACAGAAATGATCGATAATGCACATCAGGCTCGTGGAGGAGGAGGAGGAGGGGGGGGGTTATGTTCCACCAGAGCTATGTACAAAACATCAAGAGAAATTGCTGATATCAATCAGCCAGAGCCATTATTACAAATTTGTGTGGAGGTCAATTGGCTGAGTCGCCCCCTCCCACCAAATAACAGCAATCAGGTGCCTGTGTTGGTGTTCCCAGCTCCGCCCACCCATCCTTTACATTAGGAAGGCTCCCGCTCACATCATGTTTGTTTTATATTACACAAGATGCAGCAGGAGGAGTGAGACTCAGTAAGATGCCTCCATAGAGGAAAAGGTACAATACTGGGAGCTCTGCTAATGGTTAATTTTTAGATAAATTTAAAGGTGGGCTCTAGATTTTTTTTTTTAATTCTGCTTTAAATGTCATAAACACAAAAGTCCATCTGGGGGCGTGACTTGTGACATCATTGCACTGGGCAGGACGACTGTTGGCCTTGTTTGTAATAGAGACATACCGAGATGCCGATTTTTCTTTTTTTAATTGTGAGTTTTACTTTTATTGCTTCTATTAATAAAATGTAAACAGTGAGCACTATGTGAAAAAATTTGTAAATGAGTTGTGTAAAAAAAAAAATCTCACAGCACAAAAGTCCAATTAGATATATAAAGTCCTCTAATAGAAGTCTTATCAATCTAAATTGCTTGTGCCAATGAACTTCATTTAATTTTATAAACACAAGTTACTTAAAGTCCATTTGGGACGTAACGCGTCAGCTTGTCATGGCTTGTGACATCATCACGCTGAGCAGGACTACTGTGGGACTCAGAGAGATCTAACCTCAGTAACATTTGTAATGGTGACATACTGAGATGCCCATTTTTCTCTTTTTAATTGTGAGTTTTACTTTTATTGCTTCTATTAATAAAATGTAAAAAGTGAGCACTATGTGAAAAAATAAAAAATCTCACAGCACCAAAGTCCAATTAGTTATATAAAGTCCTCTAATAGAAGTCTTATCAATCCAAATGGCTTGTGCCAATGAAATTCAATTCATTTTATAAACACAATTTTTTTAAAGTCCATTTATGATGCAACGCGTAAGCTGGGCGTGGCTTGTGCCATCATCACGCCGAGCAGGACTACTGTGGGACTCAGAGAGATCTAACCTCAGTAACATTTGTAATGGTGACATACCGAGATGCCGATTTTTCTCTTTTTAATTGTGAGTTTTACTTTTATTGCTTCTATTAATTAAATGTAAACAGTGAGCACTATGTGAAAAAATAAAAAATCTCACAGCACGAAAGTCCAATTAGATATATAAAGTCCTCTAATAGAAGTCTTATCAATCTAAATTGCTTGTGCCAATGAACTTAATTTAATTTTATAAACACAAACTTCTTAAAGTCCATTTAGGAATGCAACACGTCAGCTGGGCGTGGCTTGTGACATCATCACGCTGAGCAGTACTACTGTGGGACTCAGAGAGATCTAACCTCAGTAACATTTGTAATAGAGACATACCGAGATGCCGATTTTTCTTTTTTTAATTGTGAGTTTTACTTTTATTGCTTTTATTAATAAAATGTAAACAGTGAGCACTATGTGAAAAAAATTTGTAAATAAATTGTGTAAAAAAAAAAAAAATCTCACAGCACGAAAGTACAATTTGATATATAAAGTCCTCTAATAGAAGTCTTATCAATCCAAATTGCTTGTGCCAATGAACTTCAATTCATTTTATAAACACAAGTTTCTTAAAGTCCATTTGGGACGTAACACGTCAGCTGGGCATGGCCTGTGACATCATCACGCTGAGCAGGACTACTGTGGGACTCAGAGAGATCTAACCTCAGTAACATTTGTAATAGAGACATACCGAGATGCCCATTTTTCTCTTTTTAATTGTGAGTTTTACTTTTATTGCTTCTATTAATAAAATGTAAAAAGTGAGCACTATGTGAAAAAATAAAAAATCTCACAGCACGAAAGTCCAATTAGTTATATAAAGTCCTCTAATAGAAGTCTTATCAATCCAAATGGCTTGTGCCAATGAAATTCAATTCATTTTATAAACACAATTTTTTTAAAGTCCACTTATGATGCAACGCGTAAGCTGGGCGTGCCTTGTGCCATCATCACGCCGAGCAGGACTACTGTGGGACTCAGAGAGATCTAACCACAGTAACATTGTAATGGTGACATACTGAGATGCCGATTTTTCTCTTCTTAATTGTGAGTTTTACTTTTATTGCTTCTATTAATAAAATGTAAACAGTGTGCACTATGTGAAAAAATTTGTGAATAAATTGTGTAAAAAAAAAAAAATCCCACAGCACGAAAGTCCAATTAGATATATAAAGTCCTCTAATAGAAGTCTTATCAATCTAAATTGCTTGTGCCAATGAACTTCATTTAATTTTATAAACACAAACTTCTTAAAGTCCATTTAGGAATGCAACACGTCAGCTGGGCGTGGCTTGTGACATCATCACGCTGAGCAGTACTACTGTGGGACTCAGAGAGACCTAACCTCAGTAACATTTGTAATAGAGATATACCGAGATGCCGATTTTTCTCTTTTTAATTGTGAGTTTTACTTTTTATTGCTTCTATTAATAAAATGTAAACAGTGAGCACTATGTGAAAAAAATTGTAAATAAATTGTGTAAAAAAAAAATAATCTCACAGCACGAAAGTCCAATTAGATATATAAAGTCCTCTAATAGAAGTCTTATCAATTCAAATTGCTTGTCCCAATGAACTTAATTTCATTTTATAAACACAAAATTCTTAAAGTAAATTTGGGATGCAACGCGTCAGCTGGGTGTAGCTTGTGACATCATCACACTGAGTAGGACTACTGTGGGTCTCAGACAGATCTAACCTCAGTAACATTTGTAATGGTGACTTACTGAGATGCTGATTATTGTCTTTTAAATTGTGAGTTTTACTTTTATAGCTTCTATCAATGCAATATAAATAGTGAGCACTATGTGAATAAAAATGTGAATAAACAATAAAAAATGTGAATACATTCTGTAAAGAAAAAAAAACGCACAGCACAAAAGTCCAATTAGATATATAAAGTCCTCTAATAGCAGTCTTATCAATCCAAATTGCTTGTGTCAATGAATTTCATTTCATGGACTTTCTCAAAGCTCATTTAGGACACAATGGGGTTGATTTACTAAATTTGATGCACTCAGAATCTGGTGCAGCTGTGCATGGTAGCCAATCAGCTTGTTCAATTAAGTTTTGACTAAAAAAACCTGGACGCTGATTGGTTTCTATGCTGTTGTAAGCCTGATTTTGCACCCTCCAAGTTTTAGTAAATAAACCCCAATGCATCAGTTGGGTGTGGATTGTGATGTCACCACGCTGGATGGGACTACTGTGAGCTTCTATTAATAAAATATAAACAGTGAGCACTATGAGATCTTTTTATTCCTCTATGAGTTATATTTGCACTGTGAGCGGGGATAAGGAGATCTTAAGGGTTTAAAATACATGATTGAGCCAACGTCAATGATCTCTAGCAGTCTCATGCAGTGATCTCTAGCAGTCTCCTGTGACAGCCCCTCAAACCCCAGGCATTAGTAGATGAAGTCTAAGCATTGATTTTGGAAGCGATATAATTGCAGTGATCTCTAGCAGTCTCATGCAGTGACCTCTAGAAGTCCTATTCAGTGATCCCTATCAGTTTTATGTAAAAGGCCCTTAGACCCCAATAGTTCGAGTGGGACCAAATAGCAGTGATCTCTAGCAGTCTCATGTGTCAGGCCCTCAGACCCCAGCCATCAATATTCAGAATAGGAACATAGATTTAAAAAGGGACTAGATAGCAGTAATCTCTAGCAGTCTCACATGACGGCTCCTCCGCCTTGGACTCCAGCTGCCAATAGTTGGAGGAGAATATTGATTTGTAAGGGACTTATTAGCAATGATCTCTGGCAGTCTCTTACAGTGATCTCTAGCAGTCTCCTGTGACAGGCCCTCAGACCCCAGGCATCAGTAGTTGGAGTCGGAGCATTCATTTATAAGGGGGTATAATTGCAGTGATCTCTAGCAGTCTCGCATAATAGGCCTTTGGACCTCAGGAAGTAATTGGAGCGGACATATGGACTTGTAAATGGTTTAAATAGCAGTGATCTCAAGCAGTCTCATGTAAAAGGCCCTCAGACCCCAATGGTTAGAGTGGGAACATTGATTTGTAAGGAACTAAATAGCAGTGATCTTTAGCAGTCTCATGCAGTTATTTTTAAATAGAATATAAACAGTGAGCACTATGAGATCTTTTTATTCCTCTATGAGTTATATTTGCACTGTGAGTGGGGATAAGGAGATCTTGAGGGTTTAAAATGCATGATTGAGCCAACGTCAGTGATCTCTAGCAGTCTCATGCCGTGATCTTTAGCAGTCTCATGTGACAGCCCCTCAAACCCCAGGCGTTAGCAGATGGAGTCTGAGCATTGATTTTGGAAGGGGTATAATTGAAGTGATCTCTAGCAGTCTCACGCAGTGACCTCTAGGAGTCCTATTCAGTGATCCCTAGTAGTCTTATGTACAAGACCCTCAGACCCCAATGGTTGGAGAGGGAACATTGATTTGTAAGAGACTAAATAGCAGTGATCTCCAACAGTCTCACGCAGTGACCTCTAGAAGTCCTATTCAGTGATCTCTAGCAGTCCCATGTGACAGGCCCTCGAACCCCAGGCATTAGCAAATGGAGTTGGAGCATTGATTTTGGAGGGGGATATAATTGCAGTGATCTCTAGCAGTTTCATATAACAGGTCCTCAGACCCAGCAGTCAGATGTTTTGATGGCGGTGATCTTTAGCAGTCTCTTGTAACAGGCCCTAGGGCACTAGCAGTGAGTAATGGAAATAGAACCAGTCATTTGTTAAAACGCTACAATGTCAGTGATCTCTAGCAGTCTCATGCGACAGACCTTTAGAACCCACCGGCGTCACTAGTTGGAGTGGAAGGGGCTAAATAGCAGTGATCTTTAGCAGTCTCATGTAACAGAACGCAGGTGTCAGTAGTTGGAGTCGGAGCGTTTATTTATGATGGGGTCTAATGTCATTGATCTCTAGCAGTCTCATGTAACAGGTTCTCAGACTTCAGCAGTCAAGTGGGACCGGGAACATTGCTTTATAAAGGAACTATAATGTCAGTGATCTCTAGCAGTCTCATGTAATAGACCACAGGTGTCAGTAGTTGGATTTGGAGTGTTTATTTATGATGGGGTGTAATATCAGTGATCTCTAGCAGTCTCTTGTAACAGGTTCTCAGACTTCAGCAGTCACAGTGGGACCGGGAACATTGCTTTATAAAGGAATCTATAATGTCAGTGATCTCTAGCAGTCTCATGTAACAGACCCCAGGTGTCAGTAGTTGGAGTTGGAGCATTTATTTATGATGGGGGGTAATGTCAGTGATCTCTAGCAGTCTCATGTAACAGGTTCTCAGACTTCAGCAGTCACAGTGGGACCGGGAACATTGCTTTATAAAGGAATCTATAATGTCAGTGATCTCTAGCAGTCTCATGTAACAGACCCCAGGTGTCAGTAGTTGGAGTTGGAGCATTTATTTATGAAGGGGTGTGATGTCAGTGATCTCTAGCAGTCTCATGTAACAGACCCCAGGTGTCAGTAGTTGGAGTCGGAGCATTAATTTATGAAGGGGTGTGATGTCAGTGATCTTTAGCAGTCTCATGTAACAGACCCCAGGTGTCAGTAGTTGGAGTTGGAGCATTTATTTATGAAGGGGTGTAATGTCAGTGATCTCTAGCAGTCTCACGTGACAGACCCTTGGACCCCGGCGGATCATGCACATGTAAAGGTGTGACTCCAGCCTTAAGCTCCACCCCCCCAACACAACCTCGCACTGAACGTTCCATCCCCATAGCTGACAATTTTTTTTAACCGACTCTGAGAATAGAACGGGGGAATTTCTGCTCCCCCCCCCGGGTGGTCTGGGAAGATGAAGGGTTAAGGTTGTACGTTCCGCTTACTGAGGAGGAAGCGCGCCTTTTCGGGGAAACGTCTCAGATTTACTTCACGCTTCCTTTTTTTTTTTTTTTTTTAAAGTGGAAAAAAAAAAGAAAAAAGGTTTTTAGTTTCTCTAAACTAAAAAAAAAAATTGGAAGAAAACTCGCAGCGGGTGAAGACTTTCCCCCTCCTGACCATCCGGAGCGATGACATCACCGCTGAGCGGTATTCAGCAAACCAATAGGAGTGCACGGTGCAACGATCACTTATAGAGACGGATTTTATTTTTATTCTTTTTCTATCCTTTTTTTTAAAACGTTTGCAAAGCCGTGTACAGAGGTCTCCGGTGCCCCATCTGTGGCCCTTTGGTACTTTTTGTGTGGCCCTCGGACCCCCTCACCATCGTAAACTGGAGTGGGCGGGTTCTTTTGTAAAGCAGCTGTAGTGGTAGTGATCTCTAACAGTCTCATGTGATAGGCCCCCAGGCCCCCCGGGCGTTAGACATTGGAGTGGGAACATTGATTTATAAAGGAGCTATAATAGCAATGATCTCTAGCAGTCTCATGTGACAGACCCCCCCCCCCCCCCCGGACCCCAGATGTCAGTAGTTGGAGAGGGAACATTGATTTGTAAAGGGACTAAAAAGCAATAATCTCTAGCAGTCTCATGTAATAGGCCCTCAGACCCCGGGCATTGGACATTGGAGTGGGAACATTAACTTGTAAAGGAGCTATAATAGAAGTGACCTCTAGCAGTCTCATGTGACAGACCCCCCTGGACCCCAGGAGGTAGTTGGAGTGGGAACACTAATTTTATTAAAGGCACTATAAAGTAGTGATCTCTAGCAGTTTCATGTGACAGGTCCTTGGACCCCAGGAGGTAGTTGGAGTGGGAACATTGATTTGTAAAGGGACTAAAAAGCAATGATCTCTAGCAGTCTCATGTGACAGGCCCCCCTGGACCCCGGGCATCAGTGGAGGAGTCAGCGGATTTATTTCTGAAGGGGTATAATTGCATTTGTAGAGGAGCCTTAATGTCAGTGATCTCTAGCACTCGCATGTAATAGGCCCTCAGACCCCGGGCATTGGACATTGGAGTGGGAACATCAAACTTGTAAAGGAGCTATAATAGCAATGATCTCTAGCAGTCTCATGTGACAGACCCCCCTGGACCCCGGATGTCAGCAGTTGGAGAGGGAACATTGATTTGTAATGGGACTAAATAGTAGTGATCTCTAGCAGTCTCATGTAATAGGCCCTCATATCCACCGGCGTTACACATTGGAGTGGGAACATTAATTTGTAAAGGAGTTATAACAGAAATGATCTCTAGCAGTTTCATGTGACAGGCCCCTGGACCCCAGGAGGTAGTTGGAGTGGGAACATTGATTTGTAAAGGGACTAAAAAGCAGTGATCTCTAACAGTCTCATGTAATAGGCCCTCAGACCCCGGGCATTGGACATTGGAGTGGGAACATTAACTTGTAAAGGAGTTATAATAGAAGTGACCTCTAGCAGTCTCATGTGACAGACCCCCCCGGACCCCGGATGTCAGTAGTTGGAGAGGGAACACTGATTTATAAAGGGACTAAAAAGCAATGATCTCTAGCAGTCTCATGTAATAGGCCCTCAGACCCCGGGCATTAGACATTGGAGTGGGAACGATAATTTGTAAAGGAGCTATAACAGAAATGATCTCTAGCAGTCTCATGTGACAGGCCCCCCCAGACCCCAGGAGGTAGTTGGAGAGGGAACATTGATTTGTAAAGGCACTAAAAAGCAGTGATCTCTAGCAGTCTCATGTGACAGACCCCCCTGGACCCCGGATGTCAGTAGTTGAAGAGGGAACACTGATTTGTAAAGGGACTAAAAAGCAATGATCTCTAGCAGTCTTATGTAATAGGACCTCAGACCCCGGGCATTAGACATTGGAGTGAGAACGATAATTTGTAAAGTAGCTATAACAGAAATGATCTCTAGCAGTCTCATGTGACAGGCCCCCCAGACCCCAGGAGGTAGTTGGAGAGGCAACATTGATTTGTAAAGGGACTAAAAAGCCGTGATCTCTAGCAGTCTCATGTGACAAGCCCCCCTGGACCCCGGGCATCAGTAGTGGAGTCAGCAGATTGAATTCTAAAGGGGTATAGTTGCATTTGTAAAGGAGCCATAATGTCAATGATCTCTAGCAGTCTCATGATGTAATAGGCCCTCAGATCCCGGGCATTAGATATTGGAGTGGGAACATTAACTTGTAAAGGAGTTATAATCGCAGTGATCTCTAGCAGTCTCATGTGACAGGCCCCCTGGACCCCGGATGTCAGTAGTTGGATAGGGAACATTGATTTGTAAAGGTACTAAAAAGCAGTGATCTTTTACAGTCTCATGTGACAGGCCCTCAGACCCCAGATGTCAGTAGTTGGAGAGGGAACATTGATTTGTAATGGGACTAAATAGCAGTGAACTTTAACAGTCTCATATGACAGCCCCCCGGGACCCCGGGCATCAGTAGCAGAATCAGAGGATTGATTTCTGATGGTGATGAATAATCGCCTTTGTAAAGGAGCTCCAATGTCAGTGCTCTCTAGCAGTCTTGTGTAACAGGCGCTCAGACCCCAGGCTTGAGCTCGGACCCCGGGTGTCACTAGTTGGAGAGGGAACATTGATTTGTAATGGGTCTCAACATCCGTGATCTCTAGCAGTCTCATGTATTAGGCCCTCAGACCCCAGACTTCAGTAGCTGGATAGGGAACATTGATTTGTAAAGGGTCTAAATCTCCGCGATCTCTAGCAGTCTCATGTAATAGGCCCTCAGACCCCAGACTTCAGTAGCTGGATAGGGAACATTGATTTGTAAAGGGTCTAAATCTCCGCGATCTCTAGCAGTCTCATGTGACAGGCCCTCAGACCCCAGGCATCAGGAGTTGGAGTGGGAACACACATTTGTAAAAGAAGCGCTAATAACAGTGATCTCTAGCAGTCTCGTATTACAGTCCCCCGGCACTCAGCGGTGGGAAATGTACCGAGTAGCCGGTTTCTAAAGGGGCTGCAAATGCTGCGATCTCTAGCAGTCTCCTGTAACGTGTCCCCAAGTCTCTAACCGTCTCCTGCAGCGTGTCTCCAGTCTCCACCACAACTGCAGTTTTTGACCCTCTCTTGTAACACGTCTCGGTAGCTTTTGCTGTCACAATGAATATTATGTGGGGCCCTTTTGGGGAACATCGGGGGCCGCAGTTGAAGCCCAGTATGTCTAGTGAGTTGACCGCCATTAGCAGAGAAGTCAGCTTGACAACAAGGCATACTCCAAAAAAAAAATAGCAGATTTAGGATCAAGGCTTACTTCATAGTTGCCTCATTTCGTGACTGGAGGACACCCAGCATCATCTAACCCTTTCCACCAGACCAGATCAATTCTAATACTACTGAATACCAGTAGGACAACCCTCGGGGTTTAGTGCTATCTTTACTCTTTCCCAAGTATTAGGTAAAAGGTCGGCTTGCCACGGCCATCGTAGTCATAGGTGAGTCGTGGCTACAGGTCGAAGTATTCCCCTTGGTTGCTACCATGTACCATACAAATGCGCCCCCCCCCCCCCCCCCGCAGCCGCCGTCGGCTCCCCCCACCCTCATTTGGATGAACATGGCGCGCGTCCCTCTTTTTTTTTTTTTCTCTTCTTTCACAAATAGGTCACTGGCTGATTTTAAGCATTGCGATTAATGAACCGCTGGCTCTTAAAGGCCCGGCGCTCCGAAAATCCCTTTACAGCTACACCCAGCCTTTTATTTTATTATATGTATATATTCAGATTTGTGTTTTTGTTTTTTTTCTCCTGTTGTTTTGTAATGGGATCCGAAATCCTCCCTCCCCATCGTCTCACGGCCGGGCTTGTTTCCTGCCGGCTGTGCGGGGAAGGCAGAATACCAGTATGATCGCTACATGCCTGGTTTGCTAATGCTGCGCGGAAGAAGGCCGCGTTGTGTTCATTCATTCCGCCTCGCAGCGGTAACCCTTTCACCGCCGGAGCCAGGCGGCTTCATTGTCCGCCCGCCTGGGAACTGACGGGATGTGATGACGAAACACGGAGGGGGGGGGGAAGAGACAGGCCTGTCTCAGTGCAATCCTGTGAAACAACAATCAAACAATCGATCGAACTATCGATCGATAGATAATTAATACAGTATATGCTTCTTAAAGCAGTATTAAACCCAAAAGCAAGCATTTATTATACTGCAGCTTACTAATTCTTCGATGTGATGGCTGCATTTGTTTTCTTTTTTTTTTAGGCTTTCTTTCCTTTATTTTCACCCGATGATCCGGCAAGTGAGTCTGTTGTTTTTCAAAAGATCAAGCTCTCTTGCAGATGCATCAGTTAGTCTACATACCTCCCAACATTTTGAGATAGGAATGAGGGACACCTACTACCAAATATATGTAGGCATAGGACACGCCCCCTGCCACACCCCCTTAAAGGAGAATTAACCAAAAAAATAAAAAATAAATAATTAAATCCACAAGGACTTTTTTTTATTGGCTTTTATAATGTACAAATTTAGAATTTGGATGAAAGGTTTAGCACTGGGAAACACTTTTTGAAAGATAAAAAGTGCATTTTCAATACATCTATATAGATCAGACCTAAATGAGGGACAAATGAGGAGGAATGAGGGACAGAGGGACGTTGCTCCAAATCAGGGACAGTCCCTCGAAATTAGGAACAGTTGGGAGCTATGAGTCTATGTTTCCACTATTGCGCCCCCCCTCCCAAAGTCGCACGATTAAGAGTGCGCCTTTAGAGTGCGCCTTTGGAGTGCCGCCTTGATCCGACTTTACACTCTTCGGATTAAAGTCGCATCAAAAGTCACATCAAAGTAGTGCAGGAACCTTTTCAATGTCGTTGATTTTCAAAATCGCATAGGTTGGGACGGTTGCCATTGAAATCAATGGGCTGTGACTTGCCGTGCGACTTTATGTGTCCAAAAGTCGCATGACACGTCACACTAGTGGAAACGAAGCCTTAAGGCCCCCCGGGTTCACATATATGCGGTGCGAATCCAGCACGGGTTCCCCCCCGCATCGCATACGAATCGCAGGCAGTTCACACTGCCTTGTGCGAACCACTGGGAGCGTCAATACAAAGTTAATGACGCCCCCCCCCCCCCAGATCGGTTCGCATATCGCA
This sequence comes from Lithobates clamitans, assembly GCA_037952925.1. Lineage (NCBI taxonomy): Eukaryota > Metazoa > Chordata > Amphibia > Anura > Ranidae > Lithobates > Lithobates clamitans. The sequence goes on along the minus strand of JBBGZY010002659.1, from coordinate 432,204 downwards.
GTGCCGAATGACAATTCAGACATAGTTCAGATCGCATGGGTGTTTATGACCAAAAAAAAAGGGTCCTGCACGACTTTGGTCCGAATGCAATGCGAATTCAGCCTTTAAATCTGTACGGCTGAATTCGCTTTGCTTTTGCCTTGCGAATCACATGCGATTATCGCACAGCGCACCAGTGTGAACCCAGCTTGCAGGGATGAGACAAACCATTTACCACTGGCGGGGGTGCTTGCAGTGATCAGCTTTGATTTATTTATGTAAAACCTTCATTTTGATATCTCCATTTTCACGTGATTTTGTGTCGCATAGAGCCAGGCCTGTTCACTTCAGGCTGCCCTATGTGCGTTTGTCACCCCCCCCCCCCCCCCAAAAAAAAAAAATATAAAAAATTCTGCTCCTTCTTGGGCGACAAGCTTAGTGTGATCTTTTAAAGGTGCGGTTTGCTGCGACTGCCGAGCGATCCTGACGTGCGACAACTGCGGCAGAACCGCATTTGGGGTGAAACGCGTTTCGCCGCACAATTCCGAATCGCAGAAAAACGCGCGACATGCGTTCCTGAATAATAAATGTTTTGTGAACCCATTAGTGTAGTAAGAGGGTATAATCCAGGCCCATATATTGTCATGGAGTGCCAACCCTCAATATAAATAATGGGAAAAGGAGTATGTAATGGATCTGGGTGTTAAATCGTCTCCTCCAGACAATTAAAGATACATATTTGCATTTAAATATCAATAGGAAAATAGAAAAAGACATGTAAACATAAAACAGTAGGGGAATAACTCACACGCCCCTACATATAAAAGCAATGGTGTATATACAACATGGCAAACAGAGACGTTACAATGAAGTAGCCAACATGTTTCGCAGTCTAAATATCAGCTTCTTCAGGGCTTGCTTGCTTTGTAACTAACTCCGAGCCCATTAGTGTAGTAAGAATGTATAGTCCAGGCACATATATTGTCATGGAGTGCCAACCCTCAATGTAAATAATGGGAAAAGGAATATGTAACGGATCCGGGCGTTAAATAGTCTCCTCCAGACAATTAAAGATAAATATTTTCATTTAAATATTTATTAGAAAATAGAAAAAGACATGTAGACATAAAACAGTAGGGGAATAACTCACACTCCCCTACATATAAAAACAATGGTGTATATACAACATGGCAAACAGAGATGTTACATTGAAGTAGCCAACATGTTTCGCAGTCTAAATATCAGCTTCTTCAGGGCTTGCTTGCTTCGTAACTAACTCCGAATCTGTATTGGACAGAGCATAAACATGCATATAAACAACTTCATACATTATAAGTATATAACTCCCTATCCCTAGAGTGTGGAGATACTGGAGGAGAAAAAAAAAGGGGGGGGGGGGAGAAAAGGGAAAGGGGGGGGGGGAAGGGGGGTCCTGTACCTTTAAACCATCCAGGACATCCGCTTTAGTGGGAAACCAAAAGTAACCCACATCACTGTGATGTGGGTTCTTTTTGATCTCCCCTAATCCAGATGTCCTGAATGGTTTAAAGGTGCAGGACCCCCCTTTTCTCCCCATTCCCCTTTTCTCCCCCCCCCTTTTTTTTCTCCTCCAGTATCTCCACACTCTAGGGATAGGGAGTTATATACTTATAATGTATGAAGTTGCTTATATGCATGTTTATGCTCTGTCCATAACAGATTCAGAGTTAGTTACAAAGCAAGAAAGCCCTGAAGAAGTGTATATATAGACCGCGAAACGTGTTGGCTACTTCAATGTAACATCTCTGTTTGACATGTTGTATATACACCATTGTTTTTTTTTGTGTTGGGGCGTGTGTTATTCAGTGCTGGGACAAGGCCATTTGGTGCCAAGGGTGAAGATGGCAAACTGCACCCCCCCCCCCATTTTTAAGAAAGAATCAATGTCGTTTCAAAACAAGAATATACTTATTATTATTATATTAAGGGACACTCTGATGGTCAAATTGTATGTTAAGGGGCACCCTGGTGGGCACATTTTATATTAAGGGGCACTCTGATGGGCACAACAAAACGTGCCCCTTAACGTAAAATCTGCCCATCAGAGTGCCCCATAATACAAAATGTGCCCATCAGTGTTGCTCTTAAAATAAAAAATGGCCATCAGAGTGCCCCTTGACATAAAATAAGGGTCACGCTGATGGGCACCTTTTATGTTAAGGGGCACTCTGATAGGCACATTTTATTTTAAGGGGCACTCTGATGGGCACATTTTATTTTAAGGGGCATGCTGATGGGTATATTTTTAATGTGCATGCTGATGGGTATATTTTTAATGTGCATGCTGATGGGCACATTTTATGTTAAGGGGCACTCTGATGGGCACATTTTATTTTAAGGGGCACTCTGATGGGCACCCTTTTTATTTTAAGGGGCACGCTGATGGGTATATTTTTAATGTGCGCACTGATGGGCACATTTTATGTTAAGGGGCACTCTGATGGGCACAACAAAATGTGTCCATCAGAGTGCCCCTTAAGAAAATATGCCCATCAGTGCGCACATTAAAAATATACCCATCAGCGTGCCCCTTAAAATAAAATGTGCCCATCAGAGTGCCCCTTAACATAAAAAAAAGGTACCCATCAGCGTGACCTTTAACAAAATATGCCCAGCAGTGTGAACAATAAAAATATGCCCATTAGTGATCACTAGTTAACATGTGGCCCACATACCTTGAATGCAGGAGGGCACAACTGAAATACCGAAGGGGCGGAAGCTGCGAGATATGGAGAGCCAGGACCCGGGAACCGCGAGTAGCAGGGGGACGTTGGTGGTGGATCCCCTTGGGGGCTTGGGCTGCCACCTTTCTGCCACCAACCTTTCAGCCTCTTGTGAGAGGAATGGAGCGCCCAGTGCCCGGGAAAAAAAAACAATGTAGGGTTCACAAAACATTTATAATGGGAAAAGGAATATATCCCAAATAGCAGGTCAACCACACACTGAGACATGGCTATGAGGGCTATTGCAACAGGACTGACCCAAAACAGTCCAGGATATATAGAAAGGAAATCCATAAAAAAAAAAAAATAATGAAAAAAAATACTAAATAATATAATATAATACAATAGAATATAATAATATATAAATAAATATATACAGAGAACCTTAGTGAACGAACAGCATCATGAAGGCCAAGGAACACACCAGACAGGTCGGGGATAAAGTTGTGGAGAAGTATAAAGCAGGGTTAGGTTATAAAAAATATCCCAAGCTTTGAACATCTCACGGAGCTCTGTTCAATCCATCATCCGAAAATTGAAAGAGTATGGGCACAACTGCAAACCTACCAAGACATGGCCGTCCACCTAAACTGACCGGCCGGGCAAGGAGAGCATTCATCAGAGAAGAGCCAAGAGGCCCATGGTAACTCTGGAGGAGCTGCAGAGATCCACAGCTCAGGTGGGAGAATCTGTCCACAGGACAACTATTAGTCGTGTTCTCCACAAATCTGACCTTTATGGAAGATTGACAAGAAGAAAGACATTGGTGAAAGAAAGTCATAAGAAGTCCTGTTTGCAGTTTGTGAGAAGCCATGGGGGGGGACACAGGAAACATGTGGAAGAAGGTGCTCTGGTCAGAGGAGACCAAAATTTAACTTTGTGGCCTAAAAGCAAAACTCTATGTGTGGCGGAAAACTAACACTGCACATCACCCTGAACACACCATCCCCACTGTGAAACATGGTGGTGGCAGCATCATGTGGTGGGGATGCTTTTCTTCAGCAGGGACAGGGAAGCTGGTCAGAGTTGATGGGAAGATGGATGGAGACAAATACAGGACAATCTTAGAAGAAAACCTTTTAGACTCTGGAAAAGACTTGAGACTGGGGCGGAGGTTCACCTTCCAGCAGGACAACGACCCGAAACATACAGCCAGAGCTACAATGGAATGGTTTAGATCAAAGCATATTCATGTGTTAGAATGGCCCAGTCACAGTCCAGACCTAAATCCAATCGAGAATCTGTGGCAAGACTTGAAAATTGCTGTTCACAGACGCTCTCCATCCAATCTGACAGAGCTTGAGATATTCTACAAAGAAGAAGAATGGGCAAAAATGTCCCTCTCTAGATGTGCAAAGCTGGTAGAGACATCCCCAAAAAGACTTGCAGCTGTAATTGCAGAGAAAGGAGGTTCTACAAAGTATTGACTCCGGGGGCGCCATACAAATGTACCCCACACTTTTCACATATTTATTTGTAAAATATTTTGAAAACCATTTATCATTTTCCTTCCACTTCGCAATTATGTGCCACATACATATATATATATTATTATTATTATTGTTATTATTATTATTATATCCCTGAATCGGAAAAGGAGTAGACGGTTCCATCTTCACTGTCCGCATGCTTCCCCCGATCAGTGGCTCACTATCCAGGATGGGGAGGACGGGGGTTGCACCTTCCAACAGCCAAATCGCAATGGCGGCTCCCATCTCCCCACCCCGGGTGGTTCCCCTTTAAGAAGTAGGCAGGAATGTCGCCCGGCCGGGGCTGTCTGGGGCTGCAGATTATAGGAGAGTCGGAGGAAACAGATGTTATACTCATAGAGAAGATCCAAGATAAAAAACATCTGGGAAATGGCAGCGTGAGGCCGGATCCACGGGGGATCTGCTGGGAACCTCCGCCGCCTTCCTTCATCCACCCCACCATCAATTTTAAGTAGTCTTCCGCTTTCAGAAGTGCTTTAAATTAAAGCCCAGATCCAGCCATAGAAGGGGGTCAGACCCCCTTTTTGGGCAGGTTTTTATTGCTGTCTTTGTCTAGTTGGGGGGGGGGGGGGGGGGGCAAATCACTACAATGGGGGCACTGACAAAAAAATATAAAAATGATAATAAAAATAACATAGATTGTAAGCTCTAACGAGCGGGGCCCTCTGATTCCTCCTGTATGGAATTGTAGTGTACCTGTACTGTCTACCCTCATGTTGTAAAGTGCGGCGCAAACTGTTGGCGCTATATAAATCCTGTGTAATAATAATAATGATAATAATAATAATAATAAAATATAGTAATGTTACAAAAAAATAATAATAATAATAATTAAAATTATATAAAAAAATTATAATATAGTAATAAAAAAAATAATAATAATAAAATATAGTAATAATACAATACAGTAATATAAAAAATAAACATAATAATAAAATATATATAATAATAATTAATAAAAATAACATAAAAATGATAGTGATAATGATAATAATAATAATAATAATAATAACAAAAATATAAAAATTATAATATAATATTGTTATTATTATTATTATTATTATTATTATTATTATTATTATTATTAATAATAATAATAATAATAATAATAATAATAATATACAGTAATAATATAATACAGTAATATAAAAAAGAGCAATAATAATTAAAAATTAAATAAAAAAATATAATAATAATAATAATAATAATAATAATAATAATAATAATAAAAATAACATAAAAATTATAGTTATAATAATAATAATGTTAATTAAAAATATATCAAAATTATAATATAATAATAAAAATAATAATAATAATATCAAAATATAGTAATAATACAATACAGTAATATAAAAAATATACTACTAATAAACTAATACTATACTACTAATACTACTAATATATTAGTAAATATACTAATAATAAACATAATTAAAAAAATATATATAATAATAATAACAATAATAATAAATAAAAATAATAATAAAAATAACATAAAAATGATAGTTATAATGATAATAATAATAACATTAATTATATTTATATATAATTATAAAAATGATAATATAGTAATAATAATAATAATAATAATAAAATATAGTAAAAATACAAAACAATAATTTAAAAAGAACATAATAATAAAACATTTAATAAAAAAAATAATAATAATACTTAATAAAAATAATAATAAAAATAACATAAAAATGATAGTGATAATGATAATAATAATAATAAAATATAGTAATAACACAATATAGTAATATCAAAAATAATAATAATAGTAATATAATAATAGTAATAAAAAAATAGTCAAATAATAATAATAACAAAATAATAGTATAATTATAATGATGATATTATTACTATTATTATTATTATGGAGTTGGGCATAAACCAATCCTCTTTGCAGCTAAGTTGCCTTCTGTGCTTTTCAGTAATGCCTTTTTATCCTCCTGTATAGCGACATTCATTCATTGTCCTGGGAGGTGACACGCGCTTGGTTACTGGATTTGATGGCCTTCTGTGCTCAGGGCCCAGCAAAGCTAAATCCAATCCCAAGGCATCGGGACGCACACAGAAGCTACAAAATAAAGGGAATGCCTCTATAGGAGCGGACTTTCTATACGGTATAAGGCAGCCCACAGTGAAGGTTTCACTCAGGACTCTAGAATTATTAAAATATTGATATATATGATTATATTATAATAATTATTAATATTATTTTAATAAATAATTATATTAGAATATATAAGAATTATTTTTATTATTTGTAATATATATATTTATAAAAATCCAATAACGGGGGGGGGGGCTGGACTGGTCACAGCTGTTGGTGGTCACTGGTTATGATAATGGGGACATCCCACCACTGGGGTCCTGGAGGGATCATATGATGGTTCAGTTTTCTAGATCAAATGTGATTTTTCCAGATCAGACGTGGCCCTTTGAAGCCGATTTATTACTACAATTTACAAATTGCACATGATCAAATCACATGACGATCCTCCGTCACATGATCATCACTTGCCACTAATAGGAAACTGAAGCTCCCGAGTCATGTGATGTCTGGGCGGGGTCACACGGTGTTTGGTTGAAGCACTGTGGCTGTTTCACATCATTAGAGACTGCAGTAAGGCAGTCCATGTCTGGGAGACTTAGGAAGATCGACTGATCATTGTGCAGCACTACGTAGTGAGGAGCAGAGCCGCCATATGTAATAATGGCCACCCCCAACTTGAAACGCGTATATTATATATACAGTCTGTAGGGAGGAGCAGAGCCACTATATATAATAATGGCCACCTCAACGTGAAATGCGTATATTATATATACAGTGAGGAGCAGAGCTACCATATATAATAATAGCCACCCCAACCTGAAACGCGTATATTATATATACATCTGTATAGTGAGGAGCAGAGCTACCATATATAATAGCCACCCCAACGTGAAACGCGTATATTATATATACAGTCTGTATAGTGAGGAGCAGAGCCACCATATATAATAATGGCCGCCCCAAAGTGAAATGCGTATATTATATATACAGTCTGTATAGTGAGGAGCAGAGCCACCATATATAATAATAGCCGCCCCAACGTTAAACGCGTATATTATATATACAGTCTGTATAGTGAGGAGCAGAGCCACCATATATAATTATGGCCGCCCCAACGTAGAACATGTATATATATTATATATTAATTTTGTATTAAAATATTTACCTCCTATTGATAAGATTAACCAATCAGCCAATCACATTCATGTTTATATCTAATAAACACTTTATTACGGGGATCATTTACACGCGCTTAACGTGTTTTTGGTGCATTTTAGCGTTAAAATGTAATAGAAATTAATTAATTAATTAAATGAACAGAATCAATAAAATCCTTTAAATTAATTAATTAATGCGATCTAATAGAAATGAATTAATTAATGAAACTAACAGAACCAAAAAAAAAAAATTTTGAGCCTTAATTAATGTGATCTAATATAAATAAATGAATTAATGAAACTCACAAAACCAATTAAATAATTGAAATTAATTAATTATCGTGATCTAATAGAAATGAATTAATTAATGAAACTAACAAAATTTAATAAATAATTTAGATTAATTAATTCATGTGATCTAATAGAAATGTATTAATTGATGGGATCTAATAGAAATAAATGAATTCATGAAAAAAATAAATTATATAAATAATTTAAATGAATGAATTAATGTGATCTAACAGAAATCAATTAATTATTGTGATCTAATAGAAATAAATTAATTATTGTGATCTAATAGAAATCAATTAATTAATGTGATCTAATAGAAATCAATTAATTATTGGGATCTAATAGAAATGAGTTAATTATTTATTTCAACTAACAGAATCAGTTAAATAATTTAAATGAATGAATGAATTACTGTGATCTAATATAAATAAATGTATTATTGTGATCTAATAAAAATTGGTTAATTAATTATTTAAACAAAAATAATTAGTTAAATAATTTAAATGAATGAATGAATTAATGTGATCTAATGGAAATTACTTAATTAACGAAGCTAAAAAAATCAATTAAACAATTAAAATTAATTAAAATATATTAATTGATGTGACCTAATAGAAATTAATTGATTTATGACACTAACAGAATATTTTTTTTTTTTTAAATAATTAATTGATGTGATCTAATAGAAATTAATGATTTAATGAAACTAAGAGAATCAATAAAATAATTTAGATTAATTAATTAAATAATGTGATCTAATTGAAATGAATTAATTAATGAAACTAACAAAATTAATTAAATAAGATAAATGAATGAATGAATTAAAATGAATAGAAATGAATTAATTAATGCGATCTAATAGAATTTAATTAATTAATTGACAAGACTAAAAAAATCAATTGAATAATTTTAATTAAATAATAAATTAAATTTAAATAAATGAATGTTATATATAGTATGATATAATAGGAATTCGATCGTGTCCCAGGTCCGGCCTGTTTACTGTTGAATGAGCCCCCCGGCCTCACGTGACTGGCACTTGACCCGGAAGGCTGGGGCTTCCTTAGGGGAGGGGAATAATGAATAGGCAGAAAAATTCCCACCACACATAACAATGCAGCCTCCGGTCGCCACCATCATCCGTATCACAAACAAGGAACAAACAAATATCCTGAGGGTGGCCGACCCACCAGCATGTTTATCTCAGGCTCTGTGTCAGAATTCTCAGCTCAGCTCCCGGCTATAGGGGCTGCTATTTCATTGGTGTGACATTACAGAGAATGCAGCGGGAGAAGTGAGACTCCGAGGTGGTAGGTAGAGGGAGGGAGAAGGGGGGGAGGGGGGCGCAGTGAGTGATGAAGCCCTCTGGATTCACCAAAAAAAACCAAGATAGGTGTCCATGTGGACTCATCCTTTAACAATGATATAAAAGGACAGGGCATGCTGGGAGTTGTAGTCCCACGGAGGGTGGAACACATGATGCTTCCTGCAGAGTCACCACCATCCACAGGTTGCAGCTCTGTGATTGGCCTCCCTGTCCTCTCCTCGAGCTGCATACCTCAGCACTACCTCATCGGCCCCCAGTGCCTGAAACATGTTAAATTATGCTTGATTCTGTTCAGCTAGTCTTGTGATTCACCCCCCCCCCCACTGCACAATGTACACCACCATTCACGGTTTGCAGCTCTGTAGGTGGCCTCCCTGTGCTCTCCTCCAGGTGCATGCTTCCTCACTACCCCATCAGCCCCCAGTGCCTGAAACATGTTAAATTATCCCTGATTGTACCTCCCCCATTGCACAATGTATCCAGAGAGACACCCCACAATCCACAGTTTGTTGCAGCCCTGTGGACGGCCTCCCTGTCCTCTCCTTCAGCTGCATGTCTCAGCACTGCCCCATCAGCCCCCCCCCCCCCAGTGCCTGAAACATGTTAAACTGATCACATACGTTGGTTGCCCGCCACCCGGAGTGCATTCTATTACTGAGATCATGACACTAGCAATACTTAAACACATAGCGATCGGCATTGTAACGGGCGCAGCTCCTGTCGCAATGTAACCAGGTCTCAAAGCTGCTTTTCCGATTGGCTGCTGAGGACTGCGCTTTTGTTAAAAGGAGCCAATCGTCTAGGGCGCCTATGTTATTTTTTTTTCCCCCATATCGGCTACAGTGCAAATAAGAGCCTGAGAGTTAACCCCGGCACTGCCTGATCATTGGTGGTTCAATTTCCAGGGGGGGGTTCTTTACCAACATTGAGTCCTGTATGAGGTCTTTATCTAATGAGGCCCCACGCGGGCCGTATCTGTCCCGCCCCGGGTTTTGGTCCTGGCACAGGGTGGCATCCCGGAAAACCCCTTCCCACACTTGGGAAGTAGGCTTGTCAAGCTGCCCCCCCCCCCCCCCCCCCTCCGTATCCTTCCTCCCCAAAACAACACGCCCAAACTTTAGAACGTGACTTCTGGCTAACGGGAGGCCGTCACCATCACCAGAGCCCCGGGGCGTGATACGGCCGGGGAGGGGAACGGTGCCCTACGGAAAAGCTTTGCACTTGCAGACGCTCGGGAATTCATTAGTGCGGAGGTGAGCGGCGAGCCGCGGTCTGTTAATAATCAGTAAAAAATCCGGCCAAGCCCTTACAAAAAAAAAGTTCCTTATACAGAGCAAGTCACCGGATCTTGCCGATCTTCTGCCATTTGGTGACACCCATCTGAAAAAAATCAAGGGGTTGGTGGAGACCGAAATCTTTATCTAAGATTCTATTTCTCTATATTTAAGAGATCTGTCAACTACATGGTGAAAGGGGGGGGGGCGGGATATAGTTTACATTAGTTGGTTTCAACACCAGGGTAAGAAATCGGCCCAAACTGGTGCCTCTTGGTGAACAGGTCCAACCGTACCGATGACCCAATCAAATTTACCATCTAATGCTCATCAGGAACCGGTCCAATTTTTATAGTAATAGCCGATAAAACAAGGACAGGCGTCTGGCCCATCACGTCCAACTGTTGCCTATTTCTCTAGGAGTCCAGGTGGAACCGGCCCAACCGTACCAGTGATCTAGTATAATTTAATGGGAAAGATCCCCAAGAGCTGGAAGCTGGTCCAAATTTATCAAAATTGCAGATATCACCAGAACTGGCACCTGACCCACATGCCTGCCCATTTCCTATTTTCCTAGGGAAACCAGTCTGACTTTACCAGGACAGCCTCCTACATCGGAATGGTGGACTGGGTACAACTGTACAAATGACCTAATCAAATTTAATAGAAAATGTCTCTGGAGTCGACCCAAACCTATAACAATCACTGGTAAATGTTCCAAAATTCCATACCTGACCCACATATCTGCCCGTTGCCTATTCCCCTAAAAGAACTGGTCCAGATTTGGCAAAACAACCTACTACACTGGTATGGTGGTCCAATCATATGAGCAACCAGGTAAAAACTTGATAGAAAGCTTCTCACAGAACATGGAGCTGGTCCAAATTTATGACAATTTCTGATGGGACCAGCATAGGCATCTGACCCAACTGGTTGAATTTACCAAAACCATCTACTACAGCAGAACTTGCCAAAATTCCTGAGCATTCCCAGATATTTAGCCAGAGCCTCCCCAAGCATCCGCATACTGACCAATCCCATCCAACTGTTGCCTATTCCTCTAAAGAAATCAGCCCAAATTTGCCAGAACAGCCTACTACACCAGAATGGTGGACCCGTTCCAATCGTACATGTGACCTGGTCCAATTTAACATAAAGCTTTCTCCGATAACACGGAGCCAGTCCATATTGATAACAATTGCAGATAACACCTACACAGGCACCTGACCCAACACTTCCGACTGGAACCGGTCCAGATTTACCAAAAACTGCCTCCTTCACCAGAACCAGCCCAACCCCCCCAAATATTTATCTAGATCTGCCTTAAAGCAAAGTTGACTGAGCCCAACCACATCTTGACCCACCGCATCCGACCGTTGCCTTATTCCTCCAGAGCAACCAGTCCAAAATTTACCAAAACCCCCTACCACACCGGTACCAGCCTGAATTTCCGAGAATTCCCAAATATTTATCTAGAGCTGCCTCCAAGCAAAGTCGACTGAGCACATCCGCATCCTGATCCTCCACGTCCGACCGTTGCCTTATTCCTCTAAGAGCAACCGGTCCAAATCGACCAAAACTGCCTACTATACCGGGACCAGCCCCAATTTCCAAGCGTACCCAACTACTTCTCTAGAGCTGTCTCCAAGCAATGTTGACCGAGTACATCTGTCTCCCGATCCACCACGTCCGACCATTGCCTTATTCCTCTAAGAGCAACCGGTCCGAATTGACCAAAACCGCCTACCACACCCCCTGGGACCAGCCCCAATTTTCAAGAGTTCCAAAGTGTTTCTCTAGAGCTGCCCCCCCCAAGCAATGTTGACTGATCGCATCCTCATCCTGATCCACCACGTCTGACCGTTGCCTTATTCCTCTAAGAGAAACCGGTCCGAATTGACCAAAAACCACCTACTACACCAGGACCAGCCCCAATTTCCAAGAGTTCCCAAGTGTTTCTCTAGAGCTGCCCCCAAGCAAAGTTGACTGAGCGCCTCCACAAGTTCACATGGGTTAAACTTGCCCTCTGTTGACAAGCCCCAGATGTTCAGGGCATGTAAAGGCGAGGGATGTTTTTTTTTTTTGCCTTCGCCGGTGCCGCCGGCATCGCTTCCTGCGGCCACTCCCAACCCTCCGTGCCCAATTCTGACCATCTTTTCAGTAGAAGACGTGCATCTTTCTTACCGTGTCCTCCTGCTTGAGTCCAAGGGGGGAAAAAGTCCGCTGGTATCTCAGAGGAAGGTGGCAAGTTGTCTTCTTCGGGCTTCAGCCGAGCGGTGGGGGCTTTCTCCCGGCTCTCCGAGGATGTCCAGAGGGGCGTTGGATCGGCTCGCCGTGCGCCTGTGTGACTCAGCTGGCTCGGTCCTGCTGCTTTCTCTGCTTGTCTGCTACAGAATTTCCCTTCCCTTCAGACAGAAGAGATTTCAGTGGAGGCTCACTCCACCCTTTTGTACTGAGTGATGTCAGAGTGTGCGTGTAGATGAGTCCTGTGTGTGAGAAGGGAGAGGGAGAGCGCCGGAGATAGGCTTTGTATTAATTGCCACACGCCCAGAATGAAAACGCTGCATCCACCGGGGCCAGCCAGCCGGGGGGGGGGGAGGAGGCACGCCATTTGAGGGGGATTTAAAGGGAGGCGAGAAACACGGAAGAAGCCAACGCTAAGCTGTCCTTAGAAAAAAATAAAAAAGCCATTTGCCTGGCTGTTGTACTGATGGTTGTCAGCTTATAAGGTATAGGGAACCTCAATTATTGTGGCCCCTGATGTCCCCAAAGGGCCACATCTAAAATGTAGGGCTTCAGAAGGCTGTCATAGATTGAAGACTTCCTAGAAGAGACGGTCAGAGACTGAGGAGTGGGTGGAGGATGAAGTCATGCTAGGGACACGTTACACGAGACTGCTAGAGGGCCCCATTTACACCTAGCGTAGCGGGAATGCCGTTTTTTTGCACATTTTTCATGCATTTTCCCATCCCTGCGTGCGGCAAATGCGTCAAAGAAGCTCCTGCACTGTTTTGGGCGTAGAGCTTCACGCGGTGTGTGTTTCGGTGTGTTTGTAGCGCCTTTGATGCGCATTTTGCTAAACGCAGAAGTGCACTGTTGGCCGCGTTTGGGGAGCCGCTAATAATGAATGGCACCGCAAGTATGACTTGTGCTTTTCATACATTTTTCACGCTTTTCCGTAATGCACGCGTGAATGTGCGTTCCTGGAACGCGGAGATGTGACTATAGCCTTAAGATCCCATTCACATTAGGCGATTCCAATTTGCGGCAGAATGCTTGACCAGGGGTTTGGGCGCTATTATTCTTAATGGCACCCCAAATGCATGGTGAGGGTTTGGGCGCTATTATTCTTAGGGCACCACAAATGCATGGCAAATGTTTTGGTGCCATTATTCTTAATGGTACCCCAAATCCTTGACGAAGGTTTGGGCGCTATTATTCTTAGGGCACCACAAATGCTTGACAAGGGTTAGGGCGCTATTATTCTTAATGGTACCCTAAATGCTTGATGAGGGTTTGGGCGCTATTATTCTTAATTGTACCCCAAATGCTTGACGAAGGTTTGGGCGCTATTATTCTTAGGGCACCACAAATGCTTGATCAGGGTTTGGGTGCTATTATTCTTAATGGCACCCCAAATGCATGATGAGGGTTTGGGCGCTATTATTCTTAGGGCACCACAAATGCGTGACGAATGTTTTGGAGCCATTATTCTTAATGGTACCCCAAATGCTTGACGAAGGTTTGGGCGCTATTATTCTTAGGGCACAACAAATGCTTGACAAGGGTTTGGGCGCTATTATTCTTACTGGTACCCCAAATGCTTGATGAGGGTTTGGGCGCTATTATTCTTAATGGTACCCCAAATGCTTGATGAAGGTTTGGGTGCCATTATTCTTAGGGCACCACAAATGCTTGACCAGGGTTTGGGCGCTATTATTCTTAATGGTACCCCAAATGCTTGATGAGGGTTTGGGCGCTATTATTCTTAATTGTACCCCAAATGCTTGACAAAGGTTTGGGCGCTATTATTCTTAGGGCACCACAAATGCTTGACCAGGGTTTGGGCGCTATTATTCTTAATGGCACCCCAAATGCATGATGAGGGTTTGGGCGCTATTATTCTTAGGGCACCACAAATGCGTGACGAATGTTTTGGAGCCATTATTCTTAATGGTACCCCAAATGCTTGACGAAGGTTTGAGCGCTATTATTCTTAATGGTACCCCAAATGCTTGACGAAGGTTTGGGCGCTATTATTCTTAGGGCACCACAAATGCTTGACAAGGGTTTGGGCGCTATTATTCTTAATGGTACCCCAAATGCTTGACGAGGGTTTGGGTGCTATTATTCTTAGGGCACCCCAAATGCTTCATGAGGGTTTGGATGCCATTATTCTTAACAGTATTCCAAATGCATGACGAGGGTTTGGGTGCTGTTATTCTTAATAACACCCCAAATGTGTGACGAGGGTTTGGCTGCCATTATTCTTCCTGGTACCAGATTTGGGTGCCATTATTCTTAATGACACCCCAAATGCATGACAAGGGTTTTGGTGCCATTATTCTTAATGTCACCCCAAATGCTTGACGAAGGTTTGGGTGCTATTATTGTTAGGGCACAACAAATGCTTGACAAAGGTTTGGGTGCTATTAATCCTAATGGTACCCCAAATGCTTGACAAGGGTTTGGGTGCTATTAATCCTAATGGTACCCCAAATGCTTGACGAGGGTTTGGGTGCTATTATTCTTAGGGCACAACAAATGCTTGACAAGGGTTTGGGCTCTATTATTCTTAATGGTCCCCCAAATGCTTGACAAGGGTTTTTCTGTGCCATTATTCTTAACGGTACCCCAAATGCATGATGAGGGTTTGGGTGCTGTTATTCTAAATAGCACCCCAAATGTGTGACGAGGGTTTGGGTGCCATTATTCTTCCTGGTACCAGATTTGGGTGCCATTATTCTTAATGGTAGCCCAAATGCGTGGCAAGGGTTTTGGTGCCATTATTCCTAATGGTACCCCAAATGCTTGATGAAGGTTTGGGTGCCCTATATTCTTAGGGCGCCCCAAATGCTTGACAAGGGTCAAGCATGGCACCCCAAAGGAATATGGAGATTGTCTTTGTTGCCTTTTCCTCCTGCAAATGGCTGTCATGGCGGTCCTCTGGTTTCAGCGCTTTGAGTGACTCACTCTGAACAAACATAAGGAGTTCCCGTATTCCTCTTGCTTTCCTGATCTATATACAGCGAATAAAAGAGCGGAGTCAAACGATCGATATAACAGCCAGGCAACAAGCATTTTTCAGAACGGCTGCCCCTGTCCTTCTTTATTGGCAAGTTTTAATTGAAGGAAGCTTGTGGGTAAAAAAGGAATGAGGAGATTGTCATTGGTGCCGTTTCCTTCCTGCAAACGGCTGTCATGCCGGTCCTCAGGATTCAGTCGTTCCTCTGAGTTATCCTGGACAAGTATGCAGATGAGGACTTCTGACTTTCCAGATCGGCACACTTCTCCAGGGCCAGCAAATCAGATGACCGAAGCCCGCGGATTGGCATAGCAGCCAGGCATCTTGTGTTTTCAGAAGGTGGTCAGCAACGGGGACCCCCTGTATTTTTTTTATTTTTTATTTTTTTTAAACACGAGGAAATGGACATCTCTGGTCTGGTCATGGTGATCCAGTGGCTTCGATACTTTCTGATGCACACTGATTGGAAACAAGTTTGCAAATCTGACGTTCTGACCTGTCTGGCTGCACACTTGCCTCAGGTGGGGCGGAGTGCAGGAAAGGCGAGCATTGAAGCCAGGCAACCAGCATTTTCAAAAACAGCATTTTCATTCGTGCACGCTTTGTACGCGTTCTTGCGCTATGCGCACAGGGCAGCCCGGTAATTTCAATGGACTACCCTACACACCACAAACATGGCAAAGTAGCGTTTGCTGCATTGAGTTTTATTTTGCGTGTTTTTAACGACGTGTTTTGGCGCATTTGTTCCTTTTTGGGGTTGTGCGTTTGGGGTGCCTTTTAATAATAACTGGCACCTCAATACAACGCGTTTCGTAAACCAGCGATTTTGTGCATGTTCACAAAAAGCGCTCAGGTGCGAATGGGGCCTTAAGGAGTGTCAACTGCCTGACACATTCCTGAACTCTGCCTGACCTCTGCATGCTGTCTTAAAGCTGAACTTTGGGGCACAAAACGTTCATTGAAATAAATCCCACTAAGGTTATAAATCCACTTTGTGCGCAATAAATGCCTTTACAAACCCAGATATTACATTGTAAAACTAGCAGTGACATCATCACTGCGCTGTTTGCAGCCTGTGCAGAGAGCAGAACTGTGGGAGGGGCCCGGCAGGCAGAAAACTACAGGAGGGGGGCGGAGACAAGACCGGTCATCCTGCACAAGGAGAGAGAGCAGAGCTGTGGGAGGGGCCCAGCAGGCTCCACCCACTACAGAAAACTACAGGAGGGGGCGGAGACAAGACCAGTCACCCTACACAAGGAGAGAAAGCAAAGCTGTGGGGGGGGCAGCAGGCTCCACCCACTACAGAAAACTACAGGAAGGGGGCGGAGACAAGATCGGTCATCCTGCACAAGAAGGGAGAGCAGAGCTGTGGGAGGGGCCCAGCAGGCTCCACCCACTACAGAAAACTACAGGAGGGGGCGGAGACAAGACCAGTCACCCTACACAAGGAGAGAAAGCAAAGCTGTGGGGGGGGCAGCAGGCTCCACCCACTACAGAAAACTACAGGAGGGGGGCGGAGACAAGATCGGTCATCCTGCACAAGAAGGGAGAGCAGAGCTGTGGGAGGGGCCCAGCAGGCTCTACCCACTACAAAAAACTACAGAAAGGGGCGGAGACAAGCCGGTCATCCTGCACAAGGAGAGAGAGCAGAGCCATGGGACGGGCCCAGCAGGCTCCACCCACTACAGAAAACTACAGGAGGGGGGCGGAGACAAGATCGGTCATCCTGCACAAGAAGGTAGAGCAGAGCCGTAGGAGGGGCCCAGCAGGCTCCACCCACGACAGAAAACTAACAGAAGGAGGGCGGAGACAAGAATGGTCACCCTACACAAGGAGAGAGAGCAGTACAGTGGAAAGGACCCAGCAGGCTCCACCCACTACAGAAAATTACAGGAGGAGGCGGAGACAAGACCAGTCATCCTGCACAAGGAAAGAGAGAGGAGAGCCGTGGGAGGGGCCCAGCAGGCTCCACCTACTACAGAAAGCTACAGGAGGGGGCGGAGACAAGACCGGGCACCCTGCACAAGGAGAGAGGGCAGAGCCGGGGGAGGGGCCCAGAAGGCTCCACCCACTACAGAAAACTACAGGAGGGGGCGGAGACAAGACCGGGCACCCTGCACAAGGAGAGAGAGCAGCAGTGAGCGGTCTTTATTACAGGAAGACAGATCTGGAAAAAATACACAAAGCACGCCAAGATCCAAGGAAAAATACACATGATGTATATATAAAGAAAATATTTCTTTATTCGGAGTTCAGCTTTAAAAAAACCCTTCCGAGCAACAGGATATGTAATATGACACTGTCAGAGCTCACGTGGATTTTTATTATTCTTTCCATCCGCTGTCTATTAGCTAGTATTTGCGGTCTTTGAGTTTTCTTCTGTGATTAGATAGCCCCCCCTCGGGGTATGTGGTGTAACAGACGAGGACCCTCGCTGCAGCCCATATAAAATGTTTCCGGCTGTCTTTGAAGCGGCGTTGGGCTTTTTTTTTATTAATAAATGTCATTAAACGGTCTTGTAGTGATGATTCAGAACATTAGTCAGCATGCACTTATCAGCAAGCGCCATTAGGATGATGCAAAGGAGATGCAAACTCATACACAAACTCATTTTATGGGTCAGGGCTCAGGAGCTTGGCCAAGGCGGCCCCGTCGTCGCGTTGGCGCCACCTAAAGGAGCGAAGCGGGAGGGACGTTTCTATTTTTACACAGTGATCTTTCATATCTAGGCTATGCGAGTGAATTTTAATATGCCAAGTAATTCACAGTTATATGGAGCATAATGACAAGAGAGAGTTATGAGTCTATGGAAAATTAAAAGGTCCAAGGGACAGGCAGATTGTGTGCAGCTGTTCGTTAAAGATGTTCCTGTAGACCGATGAACGATCCATTTCTGCGACCCACTTCTAATCCTGCTTATATGGGCATTTTCACTTGATGAGCAAGTTTTGTACCCCTAAATCCACTGATATTGTCTCAATACTTGAGCCTTGAGACGTAAGAGAGACCTGCTAAGTCACAAGAGACTGCCATGTTACAAGTGAGAGCTTCCATGTTACAAGAGACTGCCATATTACAAGTGAGAGCTTCCATATTACCCTGTTTCCCCGAAAATAAGACCTAGCGTGATTGTCGGTGAGGGCTGCAATATAAGCCCTACCCCCCAAATAAGCCCTACCCTGTTTCCCCAAAAATAAGCCCTACCCTGAAAATAAGACCTACAAGGACTTTAACTAGGGCTTATTTGGGGGGTAGGGCTTATATTGCAGCCATCACCGACAATCATGCTAGGTCTTATTTTCGGGGAAACAGGGTACAAGAGACTGACATAGTACAAGGAAAAGACTGCTATGTCACAAGAGACTGCCATGTTGCAAGGGAGAGCTCCCACCTTACAAGAAACTGCCATTGTACAAGAAAAAAGCTGCTATGTCACAAGAGACTGCTATGTTACAAGTGAGCGCAGCCACCTTACAAGAGACTGCCATGTTACAGGGAAAAAAAGCTGCTTTGTTACAAGAGACTGCTTAATTACAAGGGAGAGCTCCCACATTACAAGAGACTGCCATGTTACAAGTGAGAGCTGACACCTTACAAGAGACTGCCATGTTACAGAAAAAAAGCTGCTATGTCTCAAGAGACTGCTTAGTTACAAGTGAGAGCTCCCACATTACAAGAGACTGCTTAGTTACAAGTGAGAGCTCCCACATTACAAGAGACTGCCGTGTTACAGAAAAAAAAAGCTGCTATGTCTCAAGAGACTGCTTAGTTACAAGTGAGAGCTCCCACATTACAAGAGACTGCTTAGTTACAAGTGAGAGCTCCCACATTACAAGAGACTGCCATATTACAAGTGAGAGATGACACCTTACAAGAGACTGCCATGTTACAGGAAAAGAAGCTGCTATGTTACAAGAGACTGCTATGTTATAAGAGACTGCTATGTTACAAGAAACTGCTATGTTACAAGAGACCGCCATGTTACAAGTGAGCGGAGCCACCTTTCAAGAGACCCCCATGTTGCAGGAAAAGGCTGCTATGTCACAAGAGACTGCTATGTTACAAGAGAGTCACTTCATTATAAGGGACTGCCAAGTTACAAAAGAGACCTGCTACATCACAAGAGACTGCCGTGTTACAGGAAAAAAAACTGCTATGTTACAAGAGACTGCTTAGTTACGAGTGAGAGCTCCCACTTTTCAAGAGACTGCCATGTTACAAGTGAGAGACCCCCATGTTGCAGAAAAAGGCTGCTATGTCACAAGAGACTGCTATGCTACAAGAGAGAGTCACCTCATTATAAGGGACTGCCATATTACAAGGGAGAACTCCCACATTACAAGAGACCCAAGGGTCAATATGAAATTCTATGACCCAACCCAAGGGCCAATATGAAATTCTATGACCCAACCCCTGGTCCAATATGAAATTCTATGACCCAACCCAATGGCCAATATGAAATTCTATGACCCAACCCAAGGGCCAATATGAAATTCTATGACCCAACCCCTGGTCCAATATGAAATTCTATGACCCAACCCAATGGCCAATATGGAAGACTATCAAAAGATCCAAGGACCAATAAAGAATGCTACCACCTGACCCAAGGGCAAATAGGGAATACTACAACATGACCCATGGGCCAATATGGAATACTAAAACCTGATCCATAGGCCGATAGGGAATACAACCTTTCAACTTAGGGGCCAATATGGAAGGCTCCCACCAGGCCCACAGGCCAATACAGAATACTATCACCCAACCCATAGGCCAATCCATTGAGGCTGGATTCACACCTTTGCGTTTGCACTGTATTGCACTTTGATCTGTGTCTTTAGGCTGCGCACCCCCACATGAAAAACAATGGACATAAAGAATTTTAGATGGATACAACCATCATTTACAACAATAGAAATTCACTACACAAATGCGTTGTAGCACTAAAGCACAACAGTTGCGAATGGGCACTCTAACATATCTTGCAGAAGACTTGCTTCACACGGCAGGTAACCCATTATGGGACCTGACCAGCTGTAGGACCTCCAGTATAGAGAGCAGTGTGCACTATGTAGCTCACAGCAACCTCAGGGGAGAAGCAGTCCCTAAAGAAAACATGAAGATGAGGCTAAATAGAGCCCAAAACACAGAGCATGAGAATCCCCAAATACTCATCATGGGAAAAGTTTTGCCAAGATTTTGGAAGTAATTATCAGAAGGTCGGAGTCTCCACGCAGCGTGGGAAAACTCATCATCCCAAAACCCCGCCCCCACGTGTACTGCATTTATTGTTCTTCTGAATACGCCACCGAGTATCAGAGGTCTTGGCTGAGAAGGGGTTAATTATAAGGCTCCGGGATGTATAAAACATTAGATGAATGTATAGTGCAGTGTGCGTCCATTAGAGCTTATAAATAAAACAAAAGACTTGGAAGGATTCTGACTGATCAATGGGAAATTGGTTGCCAAGTGAGAGCCTGACCTTGCCAGGAGCAATGGGGCCCCGAGATGAGGGGCTACTGTGTATCAAAAAAATTATTTTCTGTTCCCGTCCCTCCTTTTCGAATCAAATAGTCCATATTTTAAGTCTAAAAATTACATATCTGTGATAAAATGCCTATTTATTTGTTTTTATAGACATCTTATATTACTATATTATTTTTATTATTATTAGCAATTTATTTACAATTATTTTGTATTATATTAATATACTATTCAGTTATTACAGTATATTTTACATTGCTAGAATTAAGATATTGTTTGTTTGTTTGTTTGTTTTTAATTTTAATGTTATATTTATATATTAATCACTCATTATATTAGATATGTTATATTGCTATATCAAAAAAAGATGATTATACTTTTTTTTATGATTATTATAAATTATATTGCTATATCAGGATATGATACTGATGTATTATCCCATTATTATTTATAATTTTTTATGTTATTTGATGTATTATACAGTAATCTCTTATTATTTTGGATTATATTGATATGATACAATTATTTACACTTATTATATATTAAATGATTATTATTTAAAATGTTTATGTTATAGTAATATATTATACATTTATTTATAGTTAATATATATTTTATTGACATATCGTTCAATGATTATATATATATATATATATTTTTTTTTTTAACAGAAGATTATATTACGTTTTAGCTACGTATATCACAGAACTGTGTTTATACGATTATGTATTATTCTTAAGATATTAAATTGGCATGTTATTATCTTTATTATTGATACATTTTATGTTATACTGATATATTATACAATTATTTATCATTTTTAAAATATTATATTGGTATATTTATTATGTTTTTATTATTGACACATTTTATGTTATATTGATATATTATGCAATTATTTATCATTTTTAAAATATTATATTGGTATATTATGTTTTTATTATTGACACATTTTATGTTATAATAATATATTATACAATTATTTATCATTTTTAAAATATTATATTGGTATATTATGTTTTTTTTTTTTTAATTGACACATTTTATGTTATATTGATATATTATACAATTATTTATATTTGTTTAATGTTATATTGGTATATTATGTCTTTATTATTGACACATTATATGTTATTTTGATTTATTATACAATTACTTGTAATTTATTCTACCTTATATTGATAAAATAAAAATGGCTAAAATACATTTTATGTATTTATTTAATACAGATACAGGTATTAAGCATCTGAAATAAATAGGTAAAAAAATTAATTCATTAATACAATACAATAAATAATTCAATAATAATAATTATTATAATATTTCAATAATAATATATACAATGCATTAATAATTTATAATTACTGAATATTATACTGGTATATTATGTCTTATATTATTGATCTTATCTTCGTATTATTGATACATTTTATGTTATAATAATGTGTTAAACAGTTATTATTCTGCCATGAACTTATTGGGGTTGTCGTGGCACGGACTGTTAAAGTACATGTGAACCTTTACGTTGGAAAACGAACCATTCGGTTAAATATAGAAATGAAAGGCAAAACATTTGTGTATATTTAAAAAAACAAATAAATATATATATATATATATATATATATATATATATATATATATATATATATATATATATATATATTAAAAAAAGAAAGAAAAAGTTTTATATATATATATATATACATTTATATACATTTATATACGTATACACATATATATATATATATATATATATATATATATATATATATATATATATATATATATATATATAAAACTTTTTCTTTCTTTTTTTAATATATATTAAATATATTTTTATATATATATATCAGAAACATATATTTAATATATATATATATATATTTTTTTTTTAAATATACACAAATATATAATAAAAAAAGAAAGAAATATAAATAAATATAAATATATATAAATATATATATATATATATATACATACATACAAATGTTTCTGATATATATATATAAAAATATATTTAATATATATTATATATATTAAAAAAAGAAAGAAAAAGTTTTATATATATATATATATATATACGTATATACGTATATAAATGTATATAAATGTATATATATATATATATATATATATATATATATATATATATTAAAAAAAGAAAGAAAAAGTTTTATATATATATATATATATATATATATATATATATATATATATATATATATATATACATTTATATACATTTATATACGTATATACGTATATATATATATATATATATATATACGTATATACGTATATAAATGTATATAAATGTATATATATATATATATATATATATATATATATATATATATATATATAAAACTTTTTCTTTCTTTTTTTAATATATATAATATATATTAAATATATTTTTATATATATATATCAGAAACATTTGTATGTATGTATATATATATATGTATATTTATATATATTTATATTAATTTATATTTCTTTCTTTTTTTATTATTTATTTGTGTATATTTTAAAAAAAAAAATATATATATATATATATATATTAAAAAAAGAAAGAAAGAAGTTTTATGTACATAAAACTTTTTTCTTTCTTTTTTTAATAAGCGATCACATAATCTCTGTTCTCAACTGCAAAGAGATGGGGGGAGGAGAAACAGCAGCACAGTGCACACTGATCCTCCCAGTGAATGGCTATGCAAGGGCTTGGCCATTGGAGGACAGGAAGGCCATGCTACAGCCATACAACTGACCATGCTTGGAGGGATCTCCTGCTTAGTGTGGTCAGTTTATAATAGGAAAGCAGGGGGACTGGCAGGAACACCAGGTATTTCACATGAAGGAAGTAATACAAAGAGAACAGGAGACTTTCTCATGCAAATACATGGAAGAGCAGACACATATCAGGTATGTGAAATGTTGGGGTAACCTATGATCTATGAGCACACAGCGAGCAGAACATTGTAGGGGTGATTGTCCATTTCCAGGGACATTGTGTAGGGGGGGAGGGGGAGGGGATCACATTATACATCTGATGACATTGTGTGCCAAACAGAATCTGCAGCAGTCAGAGAATTCAGAGTATAAATAGTTCTCTTCCTTCCTGTGTCAGAGCCAAGCAGCCTGAATCCTTTATGAGCCGCCCGGCAGAACCGTATCCGTGTGCTGACCGACCCGAAGACATTTCCTGGCACATTAAAGTGGGCCTGTCAGCCAGAAACAGAGGGGGACACCATAGTGAAAACCAGAACATAGAATAACCCCCAGAATGTTCTACCCATCCATGGAAGAAGAATCATTTCTTTTATCTATCAATGGAAGAAGAATGATTGCTGGGAAGTTCTAGAACATATGTCCCACCCAACATAATGTCCTCTCTGCCTGACCGGGACACCCAACATGTTTTATCTAATAAATACTTTCCTGGCACTAGCAGAGCTGTTCACACGAATTCTATCTATCTATCTATCTATCTATCTATCTATCTATCTATCTATCTATCTATCTATCTATCTATCTATCTATCTATCTATCTATCTATCTAGGGTACAGACAGTACTCAGTGGCCTTAGTCCAGACACGATCCTTCATGCCCGGTGTTGGTGTCATTGTTAATTAATGACTGTTGGTGGATTGTTTTCCCTGACAAGGATCTTTCCTCATTAGTATCCGTGTTTGTTGAGTGCCTCTTCCTGCTCGGGGTGTCCCGTTTCCAAAGCAGGGCCGTGTTCTCCTCAGATGTACAATCCCCTGGTGATCTTGGCTTTCCTGGGTTGCCATCTTGGTGAGATCATGTCTGCTCGGTCTCTGGGGCAACCAGTGTCCACAATGTGTCGGGGATTGCGGTGTGTGCCAGGCCTCGTCCGTCCCAATGGTCTCTTTTTACACCAAGGTGATGACAGGGGGTGCACAGTCACTTCATCTCCGGTGTCCTCTTATCTTTTCTCCGGAATCTTTTTTAGTAGATGGAATCCATGTCCTGATCTGAGAGCGGCCACCTGCGGAATTCGTGAAAGACGAGCTCCGCTCAGAAGAGAACACAAAGCCTCCCGAATACGGCTCATATAATGGTCGCTACTTACCCCAAAAAGGTTTTCTTCTCCCTTACAAGGTGGTCCTTGGTTTTATCTACATCATAAGGACTTCAGCTTTATTGCAATGTAGCCCTATGGCCATCCCAGGGGCCCTTACACATGAATAGGATGTTGCCCCATAAGTTCTCACCTTCATTAGATGATCCTCTATGAAAGGGTGGAAACTTCTATCAGGATTTTATTGTTGTCCCGAGAAATGTGCCCTTACTAATTGTCCCTGTGACCAAAAAGTGATGGGGAATTCAAAAACCTTGTGGTTTTTACCTGAACAGACGGGAAAACTTTTAATGGGGACACTTTTTTCGAGGGACAGATGTCTAAGAGGAGATTTTCATCACTTTGGAGAGAAGCAAAGGGAAATCTCCACAATGAAACAACAGATCATAGGCGTGCGCACAGGGTGTGCCGGGTGTGCCTGGGCACACCCTAATATGTGTACGGAAATCTGCTGTAAGAGACTGTATAGGGAGCTGCCTGTGAGACGTTTCCCATTGAGCAGTCAGGGAGGCATGTAAGAGCCGTAAGAGCCGCTTAGTGCTTTAAACTGTAATGTAATGTCACTGCTTGCAGATAGGAGCTGTCAAAACTCGGGGCTGATGTCGGTGGTGGGCGGGACCAAACAGCTAGCCTATCAAACACGCTGATGTCGAGGGCTGGGTGGGCCGCTCCGTGTATGTGGCTCTGCCCCCTTTCTATCAGCTATTAAACACCAGCCAATGATTGGGCTGCTTAAAAAAGGGGGTGGAGCCATATACACGGAGCAGCCCGCCCAGCCCCTATCCCGTTGGCTTGTGTTTGATAGGCTAGCTGTTCGGTCCCACCCACCCCGGACACCAGCCCCGAGTTCTGACAGCTCCTCTCTGCAAGCAGTGACCTTACATTACAATTTCACGCACTGAGCAGCACTTACATGCCTAGCTGAATGCTCAATGGGAAACTTCCCCTCTCCTAGATCACTGCCAATCAGTGCCGCCTATCAATGTCCATCAGTGCCACCTATCATTGCCAACCAATGCCAACTATCAGTGCCGCCAATCAGTGCCACCTGTCAGTGCCAAGCAGTGCCCATCAGTGCCACCGGTCTGTGCCAATCAGTGCCCACAAGTGCCACCTGTCAGTGCCACATGTCAGTGCCAATCAGTGCCCATCAGTGCCACCTGTCAGTGCCCACAAGTGCCACCTGTCAGTGCCCACAAGTGCCACCTGTCAGTGCCACATGTCAGTGCCAATCAGTGCCCACCAGTGCCACATGTCAGTGCCAATCAGTGCCCACCAGTGCCACCTGTCAGTGCCAACCAGTGCCCACCAGTGCCACCTGTCAGTGCCACATAACAGTGCCAATCAGTGCCCACCAGTGCCACCTGTCAGTGCCTATCAGTGCCACATATCATTGCCAATCAGTGCCTACCAGTGCCACCTGCCAGGGTCAGTGCCCACCAGTGCCACCTGTCAGTGCCAATCAGTGCCCACCAGTGCCACATGTCAGTGCCCATCCGTGCCCACCAGTGTCACCTGTCAGTGCCAATCATTGCTCATCAGTGCCACCTGTCAGTGGCAATCAGTGCCCAGCAGTGCCACCTGTCAGTGCCTATCAGTGCCACCTGTCAGTGCCAACCAATGCCACCTTTCAGAGACAATCCGTGCCACCTGTCAGTGCCAATCAGTGCCAACCAATGCCACCTATCTGTGCCAATCAGTGCCCAACAATGCTTCCAATCAGTGCTGCCTATCGGTGCAGCCTATCAGTGCCCATCAGTGCTGCCTATCAATGCCCATCAGTTCCACCTATCAGTGCCCATCAGTGCTGCCTATCAGTGCCAATTAGTGCCAATCAGTGCCACCTATCAGTGCCACCATGCAGTGCCTATCAGTGCTGCCAACCAGTACCGCCTATCAGTGCCCATCAGTGCTGCCAATCAGTGCTGCCTATCAGTGCCCATGAGTGCTGCCAATCAGTGTCACCTATCAGTGCCAATCAGTGCTGGCTATCAGTGCTGCCTATCAGTGCCTATGAGTGCTTCCAATCAGTGCCCATCATCTCAGCAGCTAGGCACATTGTCTATGGGGGCCGGCCTGGTGGGGCACAACTGAAATCCGTCTGTTTATTAATGCCACACGCCGATCTTTAGTATAATACGTAATCACCACACTACTATTTACAATTAACTACTGGAGGTAAAATAAAAAAGTGTCAGTAAATGGGCTGCCGCTAAGCACTGTTATGTGTTCCCACACCACAAAAAAAAGAGTGCAGCGCTAACTTACTAATCAATAACTTGACAATAATTGTGGAACCCTCTAATGTATGGAAATCTCAATAAACGTCAATATTATCACAATACCGGTGATATGTAACGTTACATATAATACACATCAAACTGAAAAAATAAATAAAAAAATGAAACTTAGCAGGGATGGTGGAAACCCCTCCTATAGATATTTGCCATACAGATTAACTACAAGTGCAATAATTCCAGTGATATGTGATTTCACATGTAATACACATCAAAATGAGAATAAGACATCTTTTTTTTTTTACTTAGCAGGCATGGTGGAAACCCCTCTACAGATAATTGTGATACAAATTAACTTCAATGCAACAACTTTTTAGTTGGGAGGTTCACACCATTATAGCACTTTGGAATTTTTATTGTTTAGATTGTTACACTTAATTTTATATTTTTTAGTTACTATTATAATGTGAATTTTTGCTCTTGAAGTTAATTTTCCACCACCCCTGCTAAGTCCATGTCTTTCTGGACCTTGCTTTGTGCACTGGTGCGCAGTCATGGTAAAACAGGAAGGGGCCATCCTCAAACTGTTCCCACAACGTTGGGAGCATAAAATTGTCCAAAATGTCTTGGTATGCTGACGTCTTAAGAGTTCCCTTCCCTGGAACTAAGGGACCAAGCACAACCTCTGAAAAACAACCCCCACACCATAATCCCCCCCTCCACCAAATGATTTGCACAAAGCAAGGTCCATAAAGCCATGGATGAGCGAGTTTGGGGTGGAGGAACTTGACTGCCCTTCACATTAAAGTGGAGACTGTGAGCCAGGCCTTCTCATCCAACATCAGTGCCTGACCTCACAAATGCTCTTCAGGAAGAACGGTCAAACATTCCCATAAACACGCTCCTAAACCTTGTGGACAGCCTTCCCAGAAGAGTTGAAGTTGTTATAGCTGCAAAGAGTGAGCCAACTCAATATTGAACCCTACGGAGTAAGACTGGGATGCCATTAAAGTTGATGTGTGTGTAAAGACAGGTGTCCCAATACTTCTGGTAATACAGTGTATATATATATATATATATATATATATATATATATATATATATATATATATATATGCAATGCCTATGCTCAGGTATATATTCGTGCATTCGATTGGTAACTCCCCCTTCCCCACTTCCTCTCCGGTCAACTTTCCTCTATATTTTTTTGCTTTTCAAAGGAATTCTAACTTGCTGTGGTTATGGTCTGGCCCTTCATAAGGTGGTCCACTGTCACCTCCCCTTATGTGAAATAGAATCCTGTTTCCATCATGTTTTCAGCAAATACTTTGCATTCTTTGGAATGAGTAAGCCCAAGTTCTTCCATTGTTTTGGCTACTGTGGTTTGCCCCGAGTGTTATCAACTCACTGTATAAAAATCTCTGGATTGGCTTCTGTGCCCCAGGACATGCCCTCCAGATTGGTTCCGGTGTCATGAAGTTTGATAATTTCATAACGTTGTTTATTGTTAGACGTTCTTTGAGAATTAAGTCAACTGCTGTTTTGCGTCTTAATAGTCGGCTTGACCAATAAACACTGGTATGTATTGTTTTGTAAAACCTGTCCTCATTTTCTTGAGCATTGGTCTCAGATTGTCTTCCTGACCAAAAGTCGTCCTCAACAATTTTTCCACTGCCACCTCATTTACTATGAAGGTGTGCCTTCTAATGTAGTTGCCACCATAACATAGTAAAAGACCTCCTTCCATTTCCAAGACTTTAGGATGTCTGGTCCAGAGGACAGGAATATGGTACATTGTTGTGCTATAGGTTCTGAGCTCAACTCTAAAGGAGCAGCCAATGGTCTGAGACTTATTAAGATGTCATAATCCATATATTTACATACCTAGAGACCAGTTCTCAGCTTCATAGTCTAGTTGTGCCTTCTAATGTAGTTGCCACCATAACATAGTTAAATACCTCCTTTTTTACTTTTCTTGGCTCAAACAGTGACCATCAAACACTTGCAAAAAAAAGATTAAGAACTAGACTATGAAGCTGAGAACTGGTCTCTAGGTATGTAAATACATGGATTATGGCATCTTGATAAGTCTCAGACCATTGGCTGCTCCTTTAGAGTTGAGCTCAGAACCTATAGGACAACAATGTACCATATTCCTGTCCTCTGGACCAGACATCTTAAAGTCTTGGAAATGTGGGAAAGTGGTGGCTCCCTTGTGGTTTCAGAGTGCTGAATGGTTTGTTCATTGGCCTAGACCAGGGGTCTCCAAACTTTCTAAAAAAAAAGGGCCAATGTACTGTCCTTCAGACTTTACGGGGGCCGGACTGTGGCCATTCGGAGTAGAAATTGTCCTTGCGTCAGTGGGCATAAACAATGCATCTTATTAGGGGGAGGAATAGTGCTCCATCGTTGGATCAGTGGGAGGAATAGTGTCCCATTCTTGGTGTCAATGGGAGAAGTAGTGCTCCATCTTTAATGTCAGTTTCAGGAATAGTGCCCTATTGCATCAATTTGAGAAATAGTGCCCCATTGTTGATATCAGTAGTGGGAGTTATGCCCCATTTTTGGTGTTATTGGGAGGAATAGTACCCCATCGTTGGTGTCAGGAGCGTGTAAACACTCCTGTTCTTTGACAGCTGCTGGTCTCATTCCAGCATCCTGGATTTGGCTATGATGCATCCCTGTCTGTCTGTCCACCTGCAAGGTGATTGATGTGACCAGTTTCTGGGTGTAGGCCAAACCTGTTTTAAGCCAGCCAAACCTGCAGTCACATACTTGTGATAGCGTGTGTAATTCCTGCTTAAGCTTTCTGTCTCTCTGTCCTGCTCTGCTGTTTGTATTCCCCTGTCTAGACATGTGCAGGATGAAAAAAATTGTTTAGTTTAGATTAGTTTTGGTTCGTTATTTAACTAAATTCGTTTAGTTAAATTAGTTGCATTCATTACATTCATTTTCGGGATTCATTTAGTTTCGTATTCGCATTCGAAAAAACTATCAAATTCGAAAAAAATTCTACCGCATTCGAAAAAAAACGATCAAATTCGAAAAAATTCTACCGCATTCGAAAAAAACGATCAAATTCGAAAAAATTCTACCGCATTCGAAAAAAAACTATCAAATTTGAAAAAATTCTACCGCATTCGAAAAAAATTTGACCGAATTTGAAAAAGTAAACTATATATAACCATTTTGCGAAATTCGAATTTCATATAGAATGAAATCGAATTCCAATAGAAAAGATTCAAATAGAATAGAAAATAAGAATAGCATGCAAAAACAATAGAACAGAATAGAAAAAAATATAATATATTCTATTCTAATCTTTTCTATTCAAATTCAAATTCATTCTGTACCAAATTCCAATCCCGGAAGATATTTTATATATATTGTTCTATTGTTTTTTCTATTCTAGTCATTTCTATTAGAATTCGATTTCATTCTATTTCTAGATAACCATTTTCTGAAATTCAAATTTCGTATAGAATGAATTTGCATTCAAATAGAAAAGATTAGAAAAAAATTGAAAATAATAGAAAAGAATAGCATAGAAAAAAATATTATATATATATATATATAAAACCATCTTCCAAAATTCGAATTTCGTATAAAATGAATTCGAATTCAAATAGAAAAGATTAGAATAGAGTAGAAAAGAATAGACTAGAATAACAATAGAACAGAATAGAATAAAACATAATATTTTATATATATATATATATATATATATATATATATATATATATATATATTTATATATTATATTTTATTCTATTCTGTTCTATTGTTTTTCTAGTCTATTTTCTATTATTTTCTATTCTAATCTTTTCTATTCAAATTCATTCTCGAATTTCGTCTAGAATGAATTCAAATTCGAATAGAAAAGTATAGCATAGAAAAACAATGGAACAGAATAGAAAAAAAATATTATATATATATATATATATATATCTAGATATATATATATATATATATATATATATCGATATATATATCGATGTATATATACATCGATATATATATCATCTTCCGAAATTCGAATTTCATATAGACTGAAATCAAGTTTGAGAAGAAAAGATTAGAATAGAATAGAAAATAATAGAAACGAATAGCATAGAAAACAATAGAACAGAATAGAAAAATATATAATATATATATATAGATTGAAGTGTAGAGGAGAACCACACACAGCTTTCAATCTAGTGTCAGCAAACAGGTCCTCCCACCGACCTTGTATATATAAAAATAAAGTTCAAACAAATCAGCCTGAAACATAATCATTGTCTGAACAAATGATTGTAATGATTCTGTTTGGAATGACTCTACTTGCTTTGTAATCTTTTTCTAAAGATTTGATTGAATAAAGCAACAAATTTTTAAGTGCAGCAACCTTTGGAACTTTATATATATATATATATATATATATATATATATATATATATATATATATACATATATATATTATTCTATTGTTTTTCTAGTCTATTCTTTTCTATTCTTTACTTCTATATATATATATATATATATAAAACAATTTCCGAAATTCAAATTTCGTATAGAATGATTCTGAATTTGAATAGAAAAGATTAGAATAGAATAGAAAATAATAAAAAAGAATAGAATAGAAAAACAATAGAACAGAATACAATACAATACAATATATGTTTTTCTAGTTTATTCTTTTCTATTATTTTCTTTTCTATTCTAATCTTTTCTATTCAAATTCAAATTCATTCTATACGAAATTCGATTTTCAGAAGCCATGTTCCGGAATTCGAATTTCGTATAGAATGAATTCAAATTTGAATAGAAAAGACTATTAAAGAATAGAAACTAATAGAAAAGAAAAGCATAGAAAAACAATAAAACAGAATAAAAAAAATATTATATATATGTATTCTATTGCTTTATGATTTTATATTCTATTTTATTGTATTTTTTAGAAAATCGATTTCTATTGTTTTCAAATTCGATTATGTTTTCGACTTCGATTCGAATATGTTTTCGAATTCAATTCGAATTCGTTCGCTTTTTTTCGGATTCGTTTAAATTGAAAAATTTGTCCGAATTTCGATTCGGAACGAAACCAAATACACATGTCTACTGTGTATGGCCTCGGATCAGATATCGACTATTCTCTGAACTCTGCCTGCCTTTTGACTATGGATTTGACCCTGACTACTCTGAACCTTGCCTGACTTGTACCTGAACTGTCATTGAACCACTCTGTCTGTCTGCCAATCGCTAGTACCTGTTTGCTTTTCTCAGATCGCTCCTGCTTCGGAGTGGTGGCCAGGCACTATACTATATAAGTCCTGGGGGCAACCAAGTACCAGTAGGCCTGCTTAACTTATGGGAAAGGGAGCTGCTATAGGTGAAGAACACAGAAGCGTTAGGGGTAAGCATGACAAGTAGGAGGAATAGTGCCCCATTGTTGGTGTCAGTGGGAAAAATAGTGCCCCATCATTGGTGTCAGCTTGAGGAATAGTGCCCCATCATTGGTGTCAGCTTGAGGAATAGTGTCCCATCATTGGTGTCAGTTTAAGGAATAGTGCTCCATCATTGGTGTCAGTTTGAGGAATAGTGCTCCATCATTGGTGTCAGTTGGAGGAATAGTGTCCCATCATTGGTGTCAGTTAGAGGAATAGTGTCCCATCATTGGTGTCAGCTTGAGGAATAGTGTCCCATCATTGGTGTCAGTTTGAGGAATAGTGTCCCATCATTGGTGTCAGTTTGAGGAATAGTGTCCCATCATTGGTGTCAGTTTGAGGAATAGTGCTCCATCATTGGTGTCAGTTTGAGGAATAGTGTCTCATCATTGGTGTCAGTTTGAGGAATAGTGTCCCATCATTGGTGTCAGTTTGAGGAATAGTGTCCCATCATTGGTGTCAGTTTGAGGAATAGTGTCCCATCATTGGTGTCAGTTTGAGGAATAGTGTCCCATCATTGGTGTCAGTTTGAGGAATAGTGTCCTATTATTGGTGTCAGTTTGAGGAATAGTGTCCTATTATTGGTGTCAGTTTGAGGAATATTGTCCCATCATTGGTGTCAGTTTGAGGAATAGTGCTCCATCATTGGTGTCAGCTTGAGGAATAGTGTCCCATCATTGGTGTCAGCTTGAGGAATAGTGTCCCATCATTGGTGTCAGTTTGAGGAATAGTGTCCCATCATTGGTGTCAGTTTGAGGAATAGTGTCCTATTATTGGTGTCAGTTTGAGGAATAGTGTCCTATTATTGGTGTCAGTTTGAGGAATATTGTCCCATCATTGGTGTCAGTTTGAGGAATAGTGCTCCATCATTGGTGTCAGTTTGAGGAATAGTGTCCCATCATTGGTGTCAGTTTGAGGAATAGTGTCCCATCATTGGTGTCAGTTTGAGGAATAGTGTCCCATCATTGGTGTCAGTTTGAGGAATAGTGTCCTATTATTGGTGTCAGTTTGAGGAATAGTGTCCTATTATTGGTGTCAGTTTGAGGAATATTGTCCCATCATTGGTGTCAGTTTGAGGAATAGTGCTCCATCATTGGTATCAGTGGGAGGAATAGTGATTGGTGTCAGTTTGAGGAATCGTGCCCTATCGCTGGCATCAATAGTGCCCCATTATTGATGTCAGTAGCAGGAATGATGCCTCATTGTTGGTGTCGGTGATAAGAATAGTGTTTTGTATCAGTGAAATGAAAAGTGCCCCAAGGGCCGGATAAAGGTAAGCAAAAGGCTGCAATTTGGAGACCACTGCCTTAGACAAATGAGAAGACAAGGTGTGATTTAACTCTATCCTCCAAACTATGGTAACAAACCTATCCAAAACCCCATTGTAAATTTTTCTCACCAATCTCTACTTTTTAAACCATTCTGACCAAAAAGAACTCTGGAAGTGATGAAAGGAGATTCCATCCTCCCGTAGATTTGACCTAAGCTATGTTTCCAATGGCTGGATGCAGGAGCAGAGACTCCAACGCAGACCTGAATCAGTATAACTCTGTGGGTTGGAACGGCTCAAACATCGCATACAACTCAACAGACAGTCAGGCTTAGCTGACACATTGGGACCCGATAGTTGGGTGGGGGAGCTCAACAGCTGTATAAAACGCCTACCGAGCACCCACTTTTTTTTTGAGCCCGAGCGGACGGAGACATCAATTCTATTCTTAAATCTGGAAACATCTCGCCAGATGGAACAATTTAGATTAAAACCTGCGTGGGCCTCTGATGGACGTAAGCCCTCAATCCCATTGTCCACAGGGAATGACAGCGGACATTCCATTTGGTAAACATCACGTTGAAGCCTACCATAGAGCGCTGCACCTGTTAGTCTTGCAGGTAGAAATTGTATTTGTTTCTGCAGAAGCCTCGCAGCTCTGCAGCATCTCCGGTGCGGTGACGGCAAAGGAAGATGTATAATTATGGTATAAGCAGCAGACTCAGAAGTGCATATTATGTATAATTATTCCCTGCGTTGTTTACAGATAGACTGCAGTCTGCTTTAACCCCTGCTGGAGTGGTGCATTGTGGGAAAACGCAGAGCAAATGCTGGAAAGAGAACAGGTTAGCGCAGCCATGGCTGAGGCGGTTGTCTGGCTCGCCAATGGTATGAGTTATAAGGCCAGGGTTCTTTTTGGTAGAGTTTTAGGGCTAAATGCCAATCAAGGCGCCTGTCACTAAATAAATGGCTACCTTACAGTCCTGTTCACACGTTGTGTTTAACCTGCTGCAAAAATGATACCCCGTGTCCATTTCTTGGTGCTTCAAAGCCTCTCCAAAGCCTCCATAGATGTCTATGACAACGCTAACAGCACCTGTAGCATTTGAGGGGCTTTTATTCAGAGCTCGCTTTGTTTTGGAGGTATTCCAGGTATGAGATATCCCAGGATGCACTGGGAAACCAACAAGTGAACCAGAAAGTCGTCATCAGCAGTCACTTCCGGTTCATGTGTACATATTCTGGGAGTGTCTGGTGCAGACGTCACATCTGGTGTGGAGATTGGAGAAGCAGGAAGGTGAGCGGTGCCTGGCCTGGAGTGGAGTAACTAGCAGATGACACACGTGGTGTGCAACATGGATACGCAATAGCAGAAGGTGAGTGGGGACCCGAGATAGAGGACTGAGTGGCAGAGGATCAGCAGAGCTTGGGTTTGGGTGGGGCAACATGGATACGCAATAGCAGAAGGTGAGTGGGGACCCGAGATAGAGGAGCCGAGTGGCAGAGGATCAGCAGAGCTGGGGGACCGGAGCAGGAGAAACTAGCAGATGTCCAGGCTGCAGACGGCCAGGCTGCATTCTGAAGAGGCTGTCGGTTTGGGTGGGGCCTACATGGATACGCAATAGCAGAAGGTGAGCGGGGACCCGAGATAGAGGACTGAGTGGCAGAGGATCAGCAGAGCTGGGGGACCGGAGCAGGAGAAACTAGCAGATGTCCAGGCTGCAGACAGCCAGGCTGCGTTCTGCAGAGGCTGTCGGTTTGGGTGGGGCCTACATGGATACGCAATAGCAGAAGGTGAGCGGGGAGCCGAGATAGAGGACTGAGTGGCAGAGGATCAGCAGAGCTGGGGGACCGGAGCAGGAGAAACTAGCAGATGTCCAGGCTGCAGATGGATGGCCAGGCTGCATTCTGCAGAGGCTGTCGGTTTGGGTGGGGTCTACATAGATATGCAATAGCAGAAGGTGAGTGGGGACCCGAGACAGAGGACTGAGTGGCAGAGGATCAGCAGAGCTTGGGTTTGGGTGGGGCAACATGGATACGCAAATGCAGAAGGTGAGCAGGGACCCGAGATAGAGGACTTAGTGGCAGAGGATCAGCAGAGCTTGGGTTTAGGTGGGGCAACAAAGATACGCAGTAACAGAAGGTGAGCGGGGACCTGAGATAGAGGAGCCGAGTGTCAGAGGATCAGTAGAGCTGGGGGACCAAAGCAGGAGAAACTAGCAGATGTCCAGGCTGCAGACGGCCAGGCTACATTCTGCAAAGGCTGTTGGTTTGAGTGGGGCCTACATGGATACACAATAGCAGAAGGTGAGTGGGGACCCGAGATAGAGGACTGAGTGGCAGAGGATCAGCAGAGCTGGGGGACTGGAGCAGGAGAAACTAGCAGATGTCCAGGCTGCAGATGGCCAGGCTGCATTCTGCAGAGGCTGTCGGTTTGGGTGGGGTCTACATGGATATGCAATAGCAGAAGGTGAGTGGGGACCCGAGACAGAGGACTGAGTGGCAGAGGATCAGCAGAGCTTGGGTTTGGCTGGGGAAACATGGATACACAATAACCGAAGGTGAGCGGGGACCCGAGATAGAGGAGCCGAGTGGCAGAGGATCAGCAGAGCTGGGGGACCGGAGCAGGAGAAACTAGCAGATGTCCAGGCTGCAGACGACCAGGCTGCATTCTGCAGAGGATGTCGGGTTGGGTGGGGCCTACATGGATACGCAATAGCAGAAGGTGAGCGGGGACATGATTTAGAGGACTGAGTGGCAGAGGATCAGCTGTCTATGACAACGCTAACAGCACCTGTAGCATTTGAGGGGCATTTATTCAGAGCTCGCTTTGTTTTGGAGGTATTCCAGGTATGAGATATCCCAGGATGCACTGGGAAACCAACAAGCGAACTAGAAAGTCATCATCAGCAGTCACTTCCGGTTCATGTGTATATATTCTGGGAGTGTCTGGTGCAGACGTCACATCTGGTGTGGAGATTGGAGAAGCAGGAAGGTGAGCGGTGCCTGGCCTGGAGTGGAGTAACTAGCAGATGGCACATGTGGTGTGCAACATGGATACGCAATAGCAGAAGGTGAGCGGGGACCCAAGATAGAGGACTGAGTGGCAGAGGATCAGCAGATCTGGGGGACCGGAGCAGGAGAAACTAGCAGATGTCCAGGCTGCAGATGGCCAGGCTTCATTCTGCAGAGGCTGTTGGTTTGGGTGGGGCCTACATGGATACGCAATAGCAGAGGGTGAACGGGGACCTGAGACAGAGGATTGAGTGGCAGAGGATCAGCAGAGCTTGGGTTTGGGTGGGGCAACATGGATACACAATAGCAGAAGGTGAGCAGGGACCCGAGATAGAGGACTGAGTGGCAGAGGATCAGCAGAGCTTGGGTTTGGGTGGGGCAACATGGATACGCACTAGCAGAAGGTGAGCGGGGACCCGAGATAGAGGAGCCAAGTGTCAGAGGATCAGCAGAGCTGGGGGACTGGAGCAGGAGAAACTAGCAGATGTCCAGGCCACAGACGGCCAGGCTGCATTCTGCAGAGGCTGTCGGTTTGGGTGTTATTGGAAACTGTGAGGTAGCTGTTACCCCAGGATTGCTGTTAACCCGTTGCTACCTTACTTCATTACAAGTTTTATATTGCACCTGACTGTGAATTATTGCCACCACATCTACTCGGAATGGTCAGGGGTGGGTAGTGGGGACCCCCAGGGTTCTGTGCTGAGACCAATCCTATTTAATTTGTTCATAAACGACCTGGAGGATGGGGTAAACGGTACAATCTCTGTATTTGCAGACAATACTAAGCTAAGTAGGGCAATAACTTCTCCGCAGGATGTGGAAACCTTGCAAAAAGATCTGAACAAATTAATGGGGTGGGCGACTACATGGCAGATGAGGTTCAATGTAGAAAAATGTAAATAAATGCATTTGGGTGGCAAAAATATGAATGCAATCTGTACACTGGGGGGAGAACCTCTGGGGGAATCTAGGATGGAAAAGGACCTGGGGGTCCTAGTAAATGATAGGCTCAGCAATGGCATGCAATGCCAAGCTGCTGCTAACAAAGCAAACATAATATTGGCATGCATTAAAAAGGGGATCAACTCCAGAGATAAAACGATAATTCTCCCACTCTACGAGACTCTGGTCCGGCCGCACCTGGAGTATGCAGCACCAGTCCTCAGGAGGAATGTACTGGAAATGGAGCGAGTACAAAGAAGGGCAACAAAGCTAATAAAGGGTCTGGAGGATCTTAGTTATGAGGAAAGGTTACAAGCACTGAACTTATTCTCTCTGGAGAAGAGACGCTTGAGAGGGGATATGATTTCAATTTACAAATACTGTACTGGTGACCCCACAATAGGGATAAAACTTTTTTGGAGAAGAGAGTTTAATAAGACTCGTGGCCACTCATTACAATTAGAAGAAAAGAGGTTTAACCTTAAACTAAGTAGAAGGTTCTTTACTGTAGGATCGGCAAGGATGTGGAATTCCCTTCCACAAGCGGTGGTCCCAGCGGGGAGCATCGATCGCTTCAAGAAACTATTAGATAAGCACCTGAACGACCGCAATATACAGGGATATACAATGTAATACTGACACATAATCACACATAGGTTGGACTTGATGGACTTGTGTCTTTTTTCGACCTCACCCACTATGTAACTATGTATCTAGAGTTGCCACCTCATCCCTTTAAACCCGACCACATATGAATTACACAGGTTCTGAGGCTGATTTAACGCAGATGAGGCACCAAGTGAGTTTAATTACCACCTTAATCAGCCACAGAACCTGTGTAATGAATATGTGTTTGGTTTTAAAGGGATGAGGTGGCAACCCTAGCCTGCAAGCTACATGGGTTTTAACACATATTAAAAAAACAAAAGGTCTTGGCTTGGCCCACACTTTTAAATGTCAATGGCAGACAAAACCTTTCTTTTTTTTCATTTTGGTGTGGTTGCTGACTAGTTGAATCGCTTGTTGGATCCTTTCGTCTTTGTAGGACAGTCCACATCAAGATATCTCCATTTAGGATGCCCAGCTGGCTTAACCGTCTTGCCCATTGAAGAACCAAATGATGGTGTAACCCTTCCCAAACAGGTTCTCCATAATTGTATAACTGGACAAAATTAGTTTCCAATAAAGGAGTTGGTTAGGTGTCTAAATGTAACCCATCTATGGTTGCCACCTCATCCCTTTAAACCCGAACACGTATTAATTACATGGGTTCTGTGGCTGATTAAG
Source organism: Lithobates clamitans (assembly GCA_037952925.1). Taxonomy (NCBI): domain Eukaryota; kingdom Metazoa; phylum Chordata; class Amphibia; order Anura; family Ranidae; genus Lithobates; species Lithobates clamitans. The sequence goes on along the minus strand of JBBGZY010002659.1, from coordinate 392,853 downwards.
GTGGTAATTAAACTCACTTGGTGCCTTATCTGCATTAAATTAGCCTCAGAACCTGTGTAATTCAAAGGTGTTCGGGTTGAAAGGGAGGAGGTGGCAACTCTAAACCCATCACCGATCTGATTGTAATGATCAGCTTTTAAGCTTCGCCCCCTGCTGGTCATTACTCGGTACTGCAGCTCGGTCCTCTGCTTTGCACACCTGACCGTATTAGTGGACTTTGAAGCGAGGTCGGAAACCTCAAACATACAACCGATCATTAGATTTCTCTGCTTGGATAGAAGTCTCTCCCTCTGACTCTTTTCTGAAAGTTCACTCCTTGAATTATTCCTGAGAACTTTTTTTAGCTTGTGTGTACCTTTCATTGAGCTGTTACCCTTGGCCTATACACAGTCATTGTCCTTTTTACCTCTCTGGAACCATTCCGTTGTTTGCCAGCACCTGCCCTGTCTAGCGGTCTGCTTAGGGTTGCCGCCTCGTCCCTTTAAACCCGAACACATAATAATTACACAGGTTCTGTGGCTAATTAAGGTAGTAATTAAACTCACTTGGTGCCTTATCTGCATTAAATTAGAACCTGTAATTCACATGTGTTCAGGTTTAAAGGGATGAGGTGGCAACCATAGGTCTGCTGACTCTGCTTGTGTCCGAGGACTTGCCCCAGTCTGCATCTGTCTGTTAGTCGGCAGTTGCCCCTGGTAACACAGGGGCTTTACTGGATTCTGTGACACTGATCCTCTAAACCAGACATTTATAACATTACGTTGTCACCCAAAGACCATTGGAAGCCATAGGATGTGTGCTCCTTCTGTACTTGCACCCAACACTGACAGCAATGACCTGCTGGAAAGAAGCTGTCTCACTAAGGTGGTTGTAAACTCTCACATATACCCAGTGCAGACAGAGCTGAAACAAACCCCCCTACACAAGTTGTACCTGTTTATCTATAGCCATTAGGGTTGCAAAAAATGATTAAAGTGGTTGTAAACCTCAGACATGAAATATGAACAAAGCATATCCCTCTATAGTGTGTACTTATCTCAGTCCAGAGCACTGAGTGTCATTTCTGTCCGCTGTCTTGTTCCTATGCTACAAGTCCTCCTGTACTGGGCCCGGGCCTCATCAGTTCAAAAGGGGGGCCCTGGGCACCTGCTGAGTGGAGGGCCGGCTGTAATCCTTTATCCCGTTAATCCAGGACACATAATAAATTACAAATTCTGAGGCTGATTTAATGCAGATAAGGCACCAAGTAAGTTTAATTACCACCTTAATCAGCCCACAGAACCTGTGTAATTAATGTGTGTCCTGGATTAAAGGGACGATGTGGCAACCCTAATAGCCGTCTGTCCACTACATTCAAAGTGCAGAATTTACACAGGATCTCTCAGCTCTGAAAAGCAGGGGGGCGGAGAGCTGAAGTTACATCAGTGAGGAGAGCTCTGAAAGCTGATTGGAGGGAAGCGACACACCCCCCTCCTTCACACAGCACACAGGAACAGAGCTGAGGCTGTCAATCAGCTGGAGGTCCCTCCCCTGTCACCATTTTTCTCTTGGTGTCAGTAAAATTCATCAGAAGTGACTCATGCTTGTAGCCAGGGCTGCTGTTAGAAATCACGGGGGCCCCATACAGCCTACCTGACAGGCCCCCACCCTCCTCCCCCCTCACCAGGCCAAAAGTGACTGAGGACATAGAGTTATCAGTCCCTCTCTCTACAGACTCATCTGCACAGATGAATGAATAGGAAGCGCTCTGAGGCTTCCTGCTCATTTACAAGCTGAAGCATAGTAAACACAGTTTGATAAATGGACACAGGAGTGATTGGTAGTGATTGCTCACTGTGTTCATTTTGGAAAGGAAGGGGCTGGGAAGCCGGGGGGGTGGTTGAAAGGGGCACACAATGGGAAGGGGCGCATGTGATAGAACCAGTGGCGGCCCGCACATTAATGGCGCATGGGCGCCGCCCCCTCTCTCTCCTGCCACCCCCTCTAGCACCAATAGATAGATTCATGCATTGCATGAATCTAACTATGGCTGCCGCTGCCACCCCCTATTCAGGTGCCCGGCCCCATTTTGGGCGCAAGGCGCCTGAATTACTGCGGCGGGGGTGTTTTTGAAGCACCTGATTAGAGCCATAGGCTCTAATAGGCGTAAAAAAAGGTGACCTGCGAGCACCATGATGGGCGCTCGCAGGTCACTCAGCTGTGTTAGAAAAGTGAATGAATATTCACTTTCCTAACACTAAACCACCTCTCCGCCAATCAGGTGCTCGGGTCTGTTACCCGTCACCTGATTGGCTGAAACGACAGGTGCCGCTATTGGACGCCTATCAGGAGGAGAGGACGGGAGATGAGGATGGCAGGAGGCTCACGAAGGACCCCCCTCGTCGCCGTCACCCACTGCCCCACCAAGGTAGGATAAGTGCGGGGCAGACGGCGAGCGGGCGGGGGTCACACTGGGGTCATTCAAGGGCACACCGGCAGCATTTGGTGGGCACACTGGCAGCGTTTGATGGCACAGTGGCAGAGTTTGATGGGCACAGTGGCAGAGTTTGGCACAGTGGCTTCAATTGATGGCACAGTGGCAGCATTTAATGGGCCCAGTGGCAGCGTTTGAGGGCACAGTGGCAGTGTTGGAGAGCACAGTGGCAGCGTTTGATGGCACAGTGGCAGCGTTTAATGGGCACAGTGGCAGCGTTTGAGGGCACAGTGGCTGCCTTGGAGGGCACAGTGGCAGTGTTTGATGGCACAGTGGCAGCGTTTAATGGGCACAGTGGCAGCTTTTGATGGCACAGTGGCAGCTTTTGATGGCTCAGTGGCAGCTTTTGATGGGCACAGTGGCAGTTTTTAATGGCACAGTGGCTACGTTTGATGGCACAGTGGCAGCGTTTAATGGGCACAGTGGCAGCGTTTGAGGGCACAGTGGCTGCGTTGGAGGGCACAGTGGCAGCATTTGAAGGCACAGTGGCAGCGTTTAATGGGCACAGTGGCAGCTTTTGATGGCACAGTGGCAGCGTTTGATGGCACAGTGGCAGCTTTTGATGGCACAGTGGCTGCGTTTGATGGGCACAGTGGCAGCTTTTGATGGCACAGTGGCAGCTTTTGATGGCACAGTGGCAGTTTTTGATGGCACAGTGGCTGCGTTTGATGGGCACAGTGGCTGCAATTGATGATTTTTTTTCAAAATATTTTTTGCGCCCCCCCCCCCCCAAAAAAAAACTTTGAGCACCAGCCGCCACTGGCTAGAACCAATCCCTTGCAGTGTTGCCGGAGGGAGCGAGAGGAGGGGAAGCTGGCAGCAGCACTGCGGTGGGAGATAGAAAAGGAACGGTGTCTGCAATAAGACAGTAAGGCCCGCCCCCCCCCCCCCCCCTTTTGAACTGACGAGGCCCGGGCCCGGTACAGGAGGACTAGCTATGATGCCTTATCAGGGACCCTGCTTGTAGCAGGGGAACAAGACAGCGGACAGAAATGACACTCAGTGCTCTGAACTGAGATAAGTACACACTATAGAGGGATATGCTTTGTTCATATTTCATGCCTGAGGTTTACAACCACTTTAATCATTTTTGCAATTCTTTCACATAGGGATAAGCAAGGGAACCTCATATTTTTTGCAAGAAGAGATTATTTTGTTTTGTGAAATCATGTAATTGCATACTATTTTAGCTCACCAGATGTAAATAATGCTCATTTAAGCTGTTCTTCATATTCTACTGACAATCATGTTTTTGCTTGCCTCCGGTATTCTTATATACAGCAAATTCCATCTGATTATTATGTTACTCGCTACCATCTGTGCTGGCGAGCTAATCAATGAATCTAATATCTTGCTTCCTCTCGCTGAGCCTACATACTCGCACTTGTCATGTATGCCCCCAGCTCCAAGAACCGAATGCAATCTGAGAGATAAGGCTGTGTGCGTATTTTTATACCAGAGAAAGAAAGGCGTCTTAGAGGACATCTAATTAAGGTGGACCCTGCTTTCAAATGTTAACATGAAGCTAAAATAACCGTCTCGCTGCAACGGATAAATAAAGAATAACTAAAGAGCTGAAAAAAAAAAAGGCTTTGCTGGAGAAAGTGATATTTTAATGTTATCTATTTATATATGTGCAATGTGGGGGAGCCATTAGATGCCCCTGTAGACGTCCTAGTCGGACGAAACGCGTCCGGGAAAGGTTCGTCGCTCCCCACATTGTTTTATTCCATGCATGTCGTTTTTTTTTTAAATAAACCTACTTTTTTGACCTGTACTATTGGAGCCCCCCCTTCTTTTCTCTACATACTGCGCTCGGATGTGAGTTGCTGTGGCGTTCCAATTGGGCTTCCTGCCCTTCCAGTTCAGATCCATTCCCATGAGGTCCTTTGGAGACCCCACCTGAGATTCCTGGTTCCTTCAATCGTTTGGGAGACTCATCGATCTGGATATCTATGCTCTAATGGTTGACATCCGGGTCCTCCGGTCTCGGTAAGAGAATTTATTCTTATCACTCTAGAGAAGATTCACCATCTTGGATGTCCCACATACTTTTATACCCATTTATCTGGGGATTATCACCTTATGGCTGTGGACTTGTATTGAGTTTTCCTTTTCAGGATCTGATTTGTGCTATTGGACTTATTTTGCTCTCACCCATTTCACTATGTTGGACTCTTTTTTTTTTTCATTGAATGTTTACTAGAATGCAATTTATTTTTTTTGTGTGTACACTTTCACTGTATAACAAGTTTCAGCGCTACATTCCATCTACCTTCTTATTTGAATACTCTAGTATTATAGTACTAGTACTATTAGTACTATAGTCACATTCTTATGCAGCTGTTCTATTCACTTTTTACTTCTTTTGGATATTTATTTGATAACACTTTGCGCAATATTATCTCACATTTGCTGGAGAAAACACTGCTCTAGGCTTCCTCCAGTGCTGACCACACGTCCAAAGCCTCAGAATTCGGGGGGGGGGGGGGGGTCTCTTTGATGGGTGTTTGGAATGGCTGCTCTTTTTTTCTTTTTTTTTTGAGCTGAAATCACAAGAACCAAGTGCTAAAAGTCTGCATTCTTAGGGCTAGCACTGATGGGAGCTTGGGGCAGCATTTTCTCCTGGAAAGGTTACTGTTTTCCACACTTTAATTACTCCTTATTTATTTATTCCAGCCAGGCTGTTATGGCTTTATATCACCATTTGGGTACTTTACCCGTTTTTAAATATTTTGTTCCATCAGAGGTCAATGTAAAGAGCCATTTAATGAGCCTTGCCTTGTTTTTTTTGTTTTGTTTTTTTGTTTCTATAAACCAGAAGTCTCCAAACTTTCTAAACAAAGGTCCAATTTGCTGTTCTTTTGACTTCAGGGGGGGAGGGGGGAGGGGGAAGTACACAATGCCTCAGGCTTGGTGGTCAGTGGGAGTAAAAAAATAAAAAGACAAAGCATGTGTGGTCAGTATTAGGAGGAATAGTGTCCCATCATTGGTATCAGTGGAAGGAATAGTGTCCCATCATTGGTATCAGTGGAAGGAATAGTACCCCATCATTGGTATCAGAAGGAGAAATAGTGTCCCATCATTGGCGTCAATGGGAAGAATAGTACCCCATGATTGGTACCAGTGGAAAAAATAGTGCTCCACCATTGGTGTCAGTGGGAGGAATAGTGCCCCATCATTGGTATCAGTGGAAGTGCCCCATCATTGGTATCAGTTGGAGGAATAGTGTCCGATCATTGGTATCAGTGGAAGGAATAGTGCCCCATCATTGGTGTCAGTGGGATGAATAGTGCCCCATCGTTGTTACGAGTGGAAGAAACAGTGCCCCACAGTTGGTGTCAATGGGACCTGGGGGCAACCAAGTACCAGTAGGCCTGCTTACCTTATGGGAAAGGGAGCTGCTATAGGTGAAGAACACAGAAGCCAGCTCTGGTGTCTGTCCACCTACGTAAGGGGTAAGCATGACAAGTAAGAGGAATAGTGCTCCATTGTTAGTATCGGTGGGAGGAATAGTGCCCCATCATTGGTATCAGTGGGAGGAATAGTGCCCCATCATTGGTATCTGTGGGAGGAATAGTGTACCTTCATTGGTATCAGTGATAGGAATAGTGCCCCATCATTGGTATCAATGGGAAGAATAGTGCCCCGTGATTAGTACCAGTGGAAGAAATAGTATCCCATCATTGGTATCAGTAGGAGCAATAGTGCCCCATCATTGGTATCAGTGGGAGGAATAGTGTCCTATCATTGGTATTAGTGGAAGAAATAGTGCCCCACCATTGTCATTGAGATGAATAGTGCCCCATCATTGGTATCAGTGGAAGAAATAGTGCCCCATTATTGGTATCAGTGGGAGGAATAGTGTCCGATCATTGGTATCAGTGGAAGGAATAGTGCCTCGTCACTGGTGTCAGTGTGAGGAATAGTGCCCCATCATTGGTGTCAGTGGGAGAAATAGTGCCCCATCATTGGTGTCAGTGGGATGAATAGTGCCCCATCGTTGGTAAGAGTGGAAAAAAATAGTGTCCCACCATTGGTGTCAATGGGAGGAATAGTACCCCATCATTGGTATCAGTGGGAGGAATAGTGCCCCATCATTGGTGTCAGTGGGAGAAATAGTGCCCCATCATTGGTATCAATGGGAGGAATAGTGTCCCATAATTGGTGTCAGTGGAAGGAATAGTGTCCCATCATTGGTATCGGTGGAAGGAATAGTGCCCCATCATTGGTATCAGTGGGAGGAATAGTGTCCCATCATTGGTATCAGTGGAAGGAATAGTGTCCCATCATTGGTATCAGTGGAAGGAATAGTGCCCCATCATTGGTATCAGTGGGAGGAATAGTGTCACATCATTGGTATCAGTGGAATGAATAGTGTCCCATCACTGATGTCAGTGGGAGGTATAGTGCTCCATCATTGGTGGCAGTGGGAAGAATAGTGGCCCATGATTGGTATTCATTTAAGGAATAGCACCCCATTGTTAGTGTCAGTGGGAGGAATAGTGTCCATCATTGGCATTAGTTGAAGGAATAGTGCCCCATTGTTGGTGTCAGTGGAAGAAATAGTACCCTCTCGTTGGTATTAGTTGAAGAAATAGTGCCCCACTATTGCTTTCAGTGGGAGGAATAGTGCCCCATCGCTTGTGTCAATGGGAGTTTTAATGCCTCATTGTTGGTGTCAATGGGAGGAATAGTGCCACATTGTTGATGTCAGTGTGAGGAATTATCGTCTACTCATGGTAGCAGTGGAAGCAATAGTACCCCAAAGGCCAGATGAAGGCAAGCAAAGGGCCGCAGTTTGGAGACCACTGCTAGAAACTACGAAGGAAATCCTCAAAAACTGAAAAAAAAAACACACGTACACAGTTTGGATGTTACTGATTTTTGGTTTTCTTATCAGTTGCAAATTGTGGGAAGAAGATCACAGTAGATAAACATTTAAGACCTTACGAGTGATGCTTGAGATTTTGCCTTAGGTTCTTTGACAAAGTGGGCAACAATATTTTTTTCATATGACATAAAATGTCGGGAAAACATCAAAATGTCCAAGAATAAAATCATGTGAAAGAGCATAAAGTCCAAATTTTTGCCCACTTAGGAGATGATTGGACGTGAGATCGATGAGGAGACATCACTTCTCGAACATGTAAAAGATCTTCTTTTTTTTTATGTATGGTACTTGGCCAAAAAAAACTGTTGAAATGCTACTGTGATAGGCAACCTTTCTGTCATCTGTTATACCACAATGCCAACTAAAAGCCAAGACTGGCAACTGATGGGATTCTTGTGTTGTTTATTGCGCGTCTTGTGTTGGCCATATCATGGCAGATTTGATTGGCTTTTTGAAATGATGGACTTGTGAAATCAAGTCCTCAACCTGCACTTGGTGACTATTGAGCGTTTGGACAAGAGCTGCAGGTCAGTAGGAACTCTTAGATTATCTAAGCTATTCTTAATGGGTGACCAGAAAAAGTTTTTTGGTTTTTTTTTTTTTGGTCTTGAAAAACAAGTTTTTGGAAAAAAAAAATTTCTTTTAGGCTTGCGTGAATCAAGCAATTTTTGGATAAAAGTCTATTATCTGATTATCTTAAGACTTTATGAAGATTTTAAAAAAAAATGGTTTCTAGAGACCAGAAAGAGCTTCTGTAATCCTCCTGGGCTGTTGGTGAAAGGAATCTCATTGGATTCCCTTTGTCTATAGCCCCAGGGTCCAAAACTTTCAGTGGATTTTTGAGGGTGTTGAAGATCGGTGTCGGGCTAATCGGATAGGTTTAAAGATTTAAATTAATAATCAAGAATTCATATAAAAATATGTTGTTACTAAAGTCAGGTTTTGACATTTTAATATATAAACTAGTTAGATGCTAACGACTTTTTTGATGACTGTTTAGTCATCGTCATCATCATCATCATCGTCATCATCATCATCATCATCGTCATCATCGTCATCATCATCATCATCGTCATCATCATCATCGTCATCATCATCATCATCATCATCGTCATCATCATCGTCGTCGTCATCATCGTCGTCGTCATCATCTTCAGTGTTGATATCACCCTCCAGAACATCTTCAATCCAGTCTTCCAGCTCGTCTACGGTAGGCAGGTCCTCTTCGTCATCCATGTCCATCCAAACACTATCAGCCTGCAGAAGGAACAACAGATCTTGTTAGATTTCAAAGTGTCGAGTGGTTTTCTTACCTCTATTTTAAAGTTAAACTCAAAGGCACTGAGGACACTCATGGCAATATCAGCAATGTGCAGCAGAGCCGGTCCTGGTGTGCCGACAGCATCGGTCTTGTGGGGTGGAATGTGGCCCAAATGGGGAGATCTCTAGAAGGATGGCGTGTCCCTATCCTTTCCCTACTGGAACCTCTCCCTGCTGCTAATCACTGTCCCTGTCCATACACTACCCCTTTTTGGGTGAGGAGCTGTTGTCAATCAAGCAAAGCAGGGCTGGACTGGGGCTTGCCAGCTTGTGCTATCACATGCTCAGCGTGGTTAGGAACAACAGGAAGGGCTTCCAATATAAGGGGACTGGCAGGATCAAAGGGTCTTTACTGAGCCTTCCACTACTAGTTTTATTCAGCGGTCATGCAGCCACATGGCTGCTCTTCCCATCCTTCTTCCCAGGTGCAGGGGACACAGTTGCACTGACTGACCGTAAGCTCCGATCTGCGGGGGCGGAGACTACTCTTTTGAGTGTGCCGCCTGTGAGGAGCTGCTGTCAATCAAACAGGGCAGGACTGGACAGGGGAATGCCAGCTTGTGACATCACATGCAAAATGACCATGCTAGCATGGAGCTGCTTCAGTGCCTAGCGTAGTTAGGAACAGGATGGGGTTCCTATACAAGAGAAATGGTAAGATCATCAAGTCTTTACAAGGCCTTCTCCTACTAGTTTTAGTCAGCAACCATGCAACCATGCAGACCTTCTTACCATCTTTCTTTCCAAGTGCAGGGGACATAGTTGCCTTGTCTGACCCTGAGCTTTGTTCTGTGGGGGAGGTGACTACTCTTTTTGAGCGTACCCCCTGTGAGGAGCTTCTGCCAATCAAATAGGGCAGGACTGGACATGGGCGTGCCAGCCTATGACATTACATGCAAGGATCTGCTTCCATGGTTAGCGTAGTCAAGAGCAAACAGGAAAGGCTTCCTATACAAAGTGCCTGATGGGATCAACGGTGCCTTTATTGAGCCTTCTACTCCTTATTTAAACAAAAGCTACATATATGTTAACTGCGAGGGAGAGGGAAATGTAAGCCTGGATTTTTTATGATTAACATGAATCACATATATGACGCTAGGTCCACTTAGAGCATTTCCTGATCTAGACAGGCCGAGCTGTCACAACAAAGGATATGCGCACACAGCTGAGGCTTTACTGTTAAATGGCACAGCTGTCTCTTCTTCAGATTATGGCCGGTCCCCAGCACGGCGCAGAGTCGCGCCACGTTACAGGGAAGACACGAGGCAGCGGGAGCGAGAGCTGTAATTATTCTCCGGTGAAAGGACACAATGGAGCTCTGGGATGAAAGGGCACCGAATGGAAAAGGATAATGGCAGGTACAACAAAGGAACATTGAGGAAGCTTTCATCAGGCACATGTAGGGGGAAAAAAAAAGCGCAAAAACGCAAAAAAATGTTCTGTCTCCAAGCAGATGAGGAATGAGAATGAAAAACTGAATAAAAGGCCAGACAGTAGGGCTTGTGAGATGGTGGGCTGATTGTCATATTGGGGCACATGTCTAGGCCACATGATTACATCCGTGACTCATCATGAGACATCTGGTTGATTAAAACGGAGGTCCGGGTCTGGAGGATAAGAACGGATGGGTCACACTGGAGAAATGTGACTCCTAGGACATGCCCCAGCAGTGATCATGAAAAGATCGGGATAGGGGTGCCACATCACTCTGGTTGGAGTCAATGAAGATTGGTCATGGGGACCTCTTTGAGTAGATGATGAAAAGAATGATTCAACAATGTTGGAATGTCTTCTTCAGGTAGACCTGTCATCAGATATGTTCCTTTACGGTAAAGCCCAACTCTGGGAATTACAAGAAAATACCCCCCCACAAAATGCAAGCATTAAATGTTTGTAAACTCTGAGGCAGGGGTCTCCAAACAAAGGTCAGGGGGGCTGAAGTGTGACCACTGGAAGTAAAAAGTGGGAATAAACAATGCCCAATCTTTGGTGTCAGTAAGAGGAACTGTGCCCCATAGTTGGTGCCTTTGGGAGGGATTGCACCCCTTTGTTGGTGTTAATGGGAAGAATTATGCCCCATTGCTGGTATCAGAGGATGAAATATTGCCCCAAGGGCCAGATAAAAGACTGCAAAGGGGTGGATCCGGCCTCGGGCCGCAGCTTGGAGACCACAGCTCTAAAGGTTAAGTAATAATATGTAATATTTACCCTTCCCTTCATTTCTGCTGGCCATCTAAGCAACCAGTCCCCTGAAGCCTCTTCCTAAGGTGCTCCAGGCCACGGTCCCATGATGACATCATCAAGTACAATTTAGGGCCAATAGCCTTGAACTTTATGTGATAATACTTACCTTACTCCTTGCTCAGGCAGGCTTCAATGCTGTTCTCCGCTCCCGCTTGTGAGGGGTGTCCTTTGCCATTCTCATGTGCAGATGGAGGCTATTGGCCCTGTCTTGTACCTGATGACGCCATCATGGGACCGTAGCCTGGAGCACCTTATAGAAGAGGCTTCAGGGGACTGGTTGCTTAGATAGGGGAAAGCCGGCAGAAGAGAAGGGTAAATATTACACCTTATTCCTCAACCCTTAGAGTTAACGATATTTTAGTGCTTGCATTTTGGGGGGGGGGGGGGTATGGTTTATTCCCAGAGTTGGGCTTTAACATGAAGGAATATACAGTATCTTATGACAGGCCCACCTGACATTCCAACATTATTGAATCCTTCTTTTCTGGAAGACTGGAAGAGGTCACCATGACTGATCTTCATTGACCCCAAACCAGAGAGATGTGGTACCCCTATCCTGATCTTTCATGATCACCGCTGGGGCATGTCCTACGTGTCACATGTCTCCAGTGTGACCCATTCCTTTGTATCTTCCAGACCTGCACCTCTGCTTTAATGTTTTGGGAAGACAGAAGAGGACAAATAGGGGAATCAGAGAACCAAACAAAAATATAAAAATGTATAAGAAAATAATTAAGTCATTATATCAGAGGAATGGTTTGACTTAACGAACTATAGTACATCAAGGACCACAAAACTGGGTGCTGCTAGCCTGTAATATGGCACTGTCATTTATTAAAATTAAAAAATGGCAGTTGTGCACTAGTCATAATTGAAATCCATTTTCTACTTACATCAGTCACATTCACCACGCCGATATGAGGGCGAGACAGGTCGATGCCAAATTTTTCTTCCCAGTAGGGGATCAGCTGAAAAAGGAGAGAAAAAGACAAGGGGAGTTTATTAAAGGGTGCACAAATTTCACTCACGTCTCCCTCAGTTGGCATTCCCACACTCCCAGAGCATGCAAAGCCTGCCAAAAAAACCCGCCGAGGACATGTCGTCCGGCTATTGTCAACCGACTGCCACAGTTCTGTTGCCCCGCCTGTGGTTTAGCTAGAATGGAGCCTTTGTTGCCCCCACACCTTGGAGCCTTCGCCAGTCCCCTGGAAAAAGAGATTGCGACTCAACAGCAAGGAAGACGCATTGCTGTCATTTTCAGGGTGCTAATTGTGTGGATTCATAACGATGCCGTCCGCAGTACGAAGCGATAATGAACTGTGCTGACACGGATGAAATTACTTTGAAGGGAATTCGCTTTTTTAAAAAATTTTTTTTTTATTGGAATGGATTTTTAAGCGCATCGCATTTTATAACCTGTGGTGGGAAAGGAAGCTTAAAAAAATAGCCATATGTCCAAGTGCTGCCCATCCAAACCTCTGGGAGCTGTTTTTGTATCATCATAGACAAAGGTCCAGATATGCGCTGTAATGGTGCAACCCAAAGACTTAAGTTTTTAGCAACTTAAAGCTGAATTCCATGTATGGGTTTATTTGTTTCCTCGGACGTATCTAAGTATACATTTTCCATACCTGTGGGACTCCTGTGGAAGTGGTGTCTACCAGGTCTCGTGCCAAACGGTAGACTGCACTGCTGCAAAGCTGGGGGGAGTTGGCTTGGTTTGGGTGCCATTCAGAGAACACCTTGGATTTTACTCAAAGAATGCAAACCACTCTCCGATTGGATGAGATGGAGAGGTGGGGGCAGAGACGTCACAATCTCCACCTTGTTTAATCAGGGAATGGCTTGTATTCATTGAGAAAAAAAACAAGAAGTTCTCTGAATGGTGCCCATGCAAATGAGTTCACTATACGGCAGGTCTGCTGCTCACCACAGGATCTGGAAGACGGTGAGGATCAGTGTAGTAGCGGCAGCTACTACTGCGATAATCTGCTTCTACAAGGATCCAGCAGGTCTGGAATATGTATACTGTGCTTGAATTGGTCCAAGCTGGACCAATGTAACTATGCAAAAAAAAAAAAATCAGCTCTAAGTTGAAAAAAGATCCTGTAATGTAGGGGTAGGCAACCTTGACCCTCCAGCTGTGGTGAAACTACAAGTCCCATGAGACATTGCAAGACCCTGACAATCACAGGCATGACTCCCAGAGGCAGAGGCAAGATGGGATTTGTAGTTTTTACCACAGCTGGAGTGCCGAGGTTACCTACTCCTGCCCTAATGTATGTGGCCAATTTTGAGGGGTCACAAAAGCTTCCTCAGAGCTGGTATATTGTATGGACTGGTTCCTAGAGCTGCAAACTATGGGCTGGACCCTAATATTGTGGAGCCATTTAAATCCCATTGCACCCTTTAAAGACCACCACAAACCATAATTCTGTCTTTTTAATTAACTCTGAAGCACTCTCCCAATTTTACCAAAATTTGGGGAAAATAAGAAATCTTAATTTCAGTTATAAGTTGTCACTGGCCTAATGGTTTGGGTGAAGTATACTTGAACTGATCCAAGCTGGACCAATGTAACTATGCACAGAAAAAAAAATCAGCTCTAAGTTTGAAAAAAGATCCACTAATGCAGGGGTAGGCAACCTCGGCCCTCCAGCTGTGGTGAAACTACAAGTCCCTTGAGACATTGCAAGACCCTGACAATCACAGGCATGACTCCCAGAGGCAGAAGCAAGATGGGATTTGTAGTTTTTACCACAGCTGGAGTGCCGAGGTTACCTACCCCTGCCCTAATGTGTGTGGCCAATTTCGAGAGGGGTCGCAAAAGCTTCCTCAGGGCTGGTATATTGTATGCACTGGTTCCTAGAGCTGCAAGCTGTGAGCTGGACTTTAATATTATGGAGCCATTAAAAACCAATGCACCCTTAAAAGACCACCACAAACCATAATTCTGCCTTCTTTATTAAATCTGAAGCACTCTCCCAATTTTGCCAAAATGTTGGGAAGATAAAAACTCCCAATTCCAATTATCTCTAGTCATTGGCCTAATGAATTAACTCTTTTCCCGAATAGCCTCATAAACAATGGTCCAGTTGGATCCTAAATGTTGAATGGCAATAAGTAGTTCTTAAATACAAACTATTCGGAACAGATAATTAATGTTTAAATGCTAAACTTACTATCGTCGAAGAAAATATAGAAATTATATAGCCTGTTTTCCTAGATCCTATATTGGGTCAAATTTAAATTGCTATACAGTACATTTGCACGTTACCTTTTTTATTTCACTACTAACATTAGCCCTTTGGGGACTGGTAATACGCATTCAGGTGAACAGTTCAACAAAGCACAAAATTGAATTATTTGGGTGTCCACTCTATGGCAATATTTATTCTATATTTTTACCAGTGGGAAGTCCTCGGGGTCAATCCAGATAATGCTAAGGTCAGGGTTATCGGTATTGTCCTCTGCAACATCCTTAATGATCTCCAAAAACTCATAACCATCTGTTTAAAAAAAAAATACAATCAGTTAGACAACAACATCCTTTAAAGGTTTAAAATACATGAAACTTAAATTGTATTTCAAGACATTTTTTTTTGTTTTTAAAAGGGTAGGGAAGCCTTAGAAAATCTTTAAGATTTTCTATAGTTTTGAGTATGTGCCCTGGTTGTGAAGACTTCCCTTCTGGAGGAACAACAGAAAGAGTGTAAAACAGGGGTCTCAAACTGGTGGCCCTCCAGCTGTTGTGAAACTACAAGTCCCATTATGCCTCTGCCTGTGGGAGTCATGCTTGCAACTGTCAGCCTTGCAATGCATCATGGGATTTGTACTTTCGCAACAGCTGGAGGGCCACCAGTTTGAGACCCCTGGTGTAAAATGTCTCCAAAGTGAGGGGAAGCGAATCCAAAACAGATCAAAAGGAGTGTAGAAGTAGGTGTGAAGGAAGTCAGAAAGAGCTCAGAACCAAGTCAGGATCAGGTCACAAGGAACTCAGAACCAGATCATCAGCAGGTCAGAAGGTGATCTGAAGCAAGTCACAAGCGAGTCGGAAGGGGGGCACAGGTCAGTAGGAGCTTAGGAGGATGTCAGAAGCAGATCAGAAAGTAGTCAGAAGAAGGTCGAAGGTCAGAAGCAGCTCAAGAAGATGTAAGAAGCAGGTAAGAAGGTAGTTAGAAGACAGTCATGGGTCAGAAAGAAGGAGGTAAGAAGCAGGACAGAAGGAACTCAAAGGGCTTTCAGAAGCAGGTAAGAAGGTAGTTAGAAGGTAATCAGAAGAAGGCTTCAGGTCAGAAGAAAGTGTGAAGCAGGTCAGAAGGAACTCAAGGTGCTGTCAGAAGCAGGTAGTTAGAAGAAGGTCATGGGTCAGAAAGAAGGAAGTAAGAAGCAGGTGAGAAGAAGCTTAAAAGGATGTCAGAAGCAAATCAGAAGGTAGTTAGAAGAAGGTTTCAGGTCAGAAGGAACTCAAAGGGCTTTCAGAAGCAGGGAAGAAGGTAGTTCGAAGAATTTCATGGGTAAGAAAGAAGAAGGTAAGAAGCAAGTCAGAAGAAGCTTGGGAGGATGTCAGAAGCAGATCAGAAGATAGTCAGAAGAAGGTTGCAGGTCAGAAGGAGGTAAGAAGCATGTCAGAAGGAAATCAAGGGGCTGTCATAAGCAGGTCAAAAGGTAGATAGGAGAAGATTGAATGTCAGAAGGAGCTAGGAAAATATCAGAAGGCAGTTAAAAGAAGATCATGGTTCAGAAAAAAGGAGCTAAGAAGCAGGTCAGTAGAAATTTGGGAGGATGTCAGAAGCAGGTCAGAAGGTAATCAGAAGAAGGCTTCAGGTCAGAAGAAAGTGTGAAGCAGGTTAGAAGGAACTCAAGGTGCTGTCAGAAGCAGGTAAGAAGGTAGTTAGAAGAAGGTCATGGGTCAGAAAGAAGGAAGTAAGAAGCAGGTGAGAAGAAGCTTAAAAGGATGTCAGAAGCAAATCAGAAGGTAGTTAGAGGAAGGTTTCAGGTCAGAAGGAACTCAAGGGGCTTTCAAAAGAAGGTCAGAAGATAGAAGAAGGTCATAGGTCAAAAAGATCTAGGATGAAGTACATCATAAGGAGCTCAAGGGACTGTCAGAAGCAGGTCAGTAAGTAGTTAGAAAAGGGTCATGGGTCAGAAAGAAGGAGGTAAGAAGCAATGCAGAAGAAGCTTGGAAGGATGTCAGAAACAGGCCAGAAGGAAACAAACATTTCAAAATAATATAAAGAAAAAATCTAAATACACTGAAAAGTGTTCTGTACATGCTCATCTATACCATCACTTAAATTGTGATTTGTAATTTTACAACACTGTAGAATGGTGTTAATGAGAATCCGTGGGTGGTTTACAATCAGAAGCTTTTACAGCAATCTTTTATGTGTAACATTTCGAAAGCGTTTCTATCTGGTGATTTTCACTTATGATCGTACAATGAATGTCAAGTAGGGAGACGGTGGAGCATCAGAACACAAACAGATTATAAGGGAATGAGCACAATCTGCATGCTCAGAATTTTTCATTTAGTTGTAAAAACTGTTAAACTTTAATACATTACCAGGATCATCCTCCTCTGCAAAAGCAACAATGTGGATTCCATTCAAGTCATCTTCCTGCAAGGGACAATAAAACATGTTCGCTAAATTTCTTGCTTTAAGAGAATGACACAATGTATCCCATTGGGAATATTTCCCTTCACTTCCTATCACGTAAAACACAACAGGAAATGAGAGGAATCTCTTCAAGTTGAGGGACATTCCAACTTGGACAAATGTCAACAAAACTGGTGTCCACCTTGGAAGACTTCCTCTTCTGTCCCAGTGTCCCAGAAATAATGGCTACCAGGACAAATAGGGTAAATATCCCCAGGGAGAACATGAACAGCAATAAAATGTAATCCTTCCCTACACCATCCAAAACTACACAAAATGTTTTGGTTTTCAATATACGGTACTTTAATCCAGAACAGTGGTCTTCAAACTGCGGCCTGGGGGCTGGATGCGACCCTTTGCTCGCTTTCATCTGGCTCTTGGGGCATTATTCTCCCCACCGTTAGAAACAGTGGGGTATAGTTCCTGCCACTGACACCGACAATGGGGCACTATTTTTCCCACTGGTACCAGTGATGGGGAACTATTCCTCCCACTGACACCAATGAATGGGCACTATTACTGACACCAATGATGGGACATTATTCCTCCCACTGACACCAATGATGGGGCACTATTTCTCCCAGTTATAGTAATGATGGGACACTATTCCTCCCACTGATGCCAATGATGGGATACTATTCCTCCCACTGATGCCAATGATGAGACACTATTCCTCCCACCGATACCAATGATGGGGCACTATTCCTCCTACTGATACCAATGATGGGACACTATTCCTCCCACTGATACCAATGATGGGGCACTATTCCGCCCACTGATACCAATGATGGGACACTATTTCTCCCACTGACGCCAATGATGGGACACTATTACTCCCACTGACGCCAATGATGGGGCATTATTCCTTCCACTGACGCCAATGATGGGGCACTATTCCTCCCACTGACGCCAATGATGGGACACTATTCCTCCCACCGATACCAATGATGAGACACTATTCCTCCTACTGATACCAATGATGGGACACTATTCCTCCCACCGATACCAATGATGAGACACTATTCCTCCTACTGATACCAATGATGGGACACTATTTCTCCCACTGACGCCAATGATGGGACACTATTCCTTCCACTGACGCCAATGATGGGACACTATTCCTTTCACTCTCATCAATGATGTAGTACTTTTCCTTTCACTGACACCAATGATGGGACACTATTCCACCCACTGACAAAAATGATGGGACACTATTCCTCCCATTGACACCAATGATGGGGCACAATTACTCCCCCTAATACCAATGAAGGGGCATTGTTTAA
This sequence comes from Lithobates clamitans, assembly GCA_037952925.1. Lineage (NCBI taxonomy): Eukaryota > Metazoa > Chordata > Amphibia > Anura > Ranidae > Lithobates > Lithobates clamitans. The sequence goes on along the minus strand of JBBGZY010002659.1, from coordinate 374,979 downwards.
TCCCACTGACACTAGGAAATTTTCATCTCCCACTTCCAGTCCAGCCCCCCTAAAGCTTGGAGGACAGAAAACTGGACCTTTGTTTATAAAGTTTAGAGACCTCTGATTTAGAGCAGTCTTTTTAAACTGGGGTTTCTCCAAAGCAGCCTTTTACCCCAAAGGAACCCCTAAAATAATTCTCAGGTCTTAGGGAACTCATACCAAAACCAGTTCATTGGGGGTCAATGGGAAAATTTGCCCCCTTCAAAAAAGATCCTTTGGGTCATGCTGTTGGCTTTCCCAAGAGGTGTTGGCCCTGGAACTATGCAGGCACCATGAAATTGGAGGACAATCGACCATAGCTCAAGGAACCCCCAAACACCTCTGAAGGAACCCTATTTGAAAATGGCTTCTCCAGAAGTTGTGCTGGGTTCCTTGACTAACCACAAAGATAATCACTCATGTAAAGGTATTTTTCCTTCAACTGCCCAACAAAGTAAGTGGGCTCTTGTCCTATTGACCATAAATATAAGAAGCCCTCCCCACCGGCCATCAATATAGGGGGGCATTTTGTAATGACCACCAATGTGAGAGGCAGTTTACTACTAACCACCAATGTAAAGGGGTCTTTCACCATTGACCACTAATATAAGAGGACATTACATTTTTCTTTTTGTTCCTGGGATTGTAGAAACAATCTACTTTGGGTTTCAAATATTTTGGGTACACCAGATTCTATATTCATTAATGAATCATTATATCTACAATTTCATTAATTATGCTGTACCATGAGCACTAATACTAAGCAGGAACTTCCCTGAGACCTGAATACTTTTTCAAGGGTTCCTCTGTGTTGAAAAGATTAAGAAGGACCGTTCTAGAAGTAAGAATGCAAATATATTTACCCAGGTCTCATACATGCTGTCTGGCCTCAGTTTCCTCAGTGTTGGTCTGAAAAATACAAAAAAAAAATGGAGGGATTTACAAAATATTCAACATATAAAGTATCTTTCGGCTGAATTGGTTGGTTTAGGACACCCTTGGATCCTCACAGGCCCCAAAATATTCAAGAATTAACTAAATGTACTCTAAAGAACATGTAAAAGATGAGGGTGCCACAAGTGTATCATCAGTCCAGTAGAGGTTTAATAATCTTGGTAAATCTAACATGTTTCGAGGGCTCAACTCCCCCTTCATCAGAGCCCTTGGATCCTCACAGGCTCCAAAAGAATTTAAGATGTAAGTACTTTAAAGAAAATATAAAGGATGAGGGTGCCACAAGTTTTTCATAAGTCCAGTAAAGGTTTATTAATCTTGGTAGGTAAAGCCAACGTGTTTCAAGGGCTCAACTCCTCCTTCATCAGGGCCCTTAGATCCTCACAGGCCCCAAAAGTGTTTAGGATGTAAGTACTTTAAAGAAATAAAGGATGAGGGTGCCACAAGTTTATCATAAGTTCAGTAAAGGTTTATTAATCCTGCTAGGTAAATCCAACGTGTTTCAAGGGCTCAACTCCCCCTTCATCAGGGTCCTTGGATCCTCACGGGCTCCAAAAGAGTTTAAGATGTAAGTACCTTAAAGAAAATGTAAAGAATAAGGGTGCCACAGGTTGATCATAAGTCCAGTAAAGGTTTATTAATTTTGGTAGGTAAAGCCAACGTGTTTCAAACGCTCAACTCCCCCTTCATCAGGATACTTGGATCCTCACAGGCCCCAAAAGAGTTTAAGATGTAAGCACTTTAAAGAAAATGTAAAGGATGAGGGTGCCACAGGTTGATCATAAGTCCAGTAAAGGTTTATTAAACTTTGTAGGTAAATCCAACGCGTTTTGTGGGCCCAACTATCCCTTCATCAGGACTATAAAGTAAACAACGTAAAGCCATATCAACAGATGGATCTAAAACTAATGAACCATTAGCCAGTTACAGATCTGCTTTGTTTAGATCTATCTATTTTCTCTTGTTGGGGGAGTTGTGAGCTCCTGAAATGTGTTGGTACCTACTGTTCTTGTATCAAAATTAATAAATCTTTACTGGACTTTTGAACTTGTGAAGCTTTCACTGTTTCACTTTTAAAGCCCAAATTAACTTTCAGTTTAAGCCCAGGTTCACACTAGTGCGAACACAGTTGTGATTCGCACCCGCACTGTGGTGCCGATTGATGCGATGTCTGTGCAATGTGAGTTCAGCCATACAGTCACTGATCGAGCAGAAATTTTCCAACAGGGGCGGTGATACAGAAGTCGGTCGGTAGATTATCCTCTGTGCAACCACCCTGGCCATACATGGATTGAAATTCAGCCGGTCCCTGATTACTCTTCTATCCGTGCATGGCCAACTTTAGCAATTAGCAAATGCCCTAATGTTTGGAGAGCTCTAGCTCTGACACAGCAGGGACCACTGCAGAGAGACCACTGCTTCCACATTCTTCTCTACAGCATGCTGGTGGGGGACAGGCTTTAACTACTCAAGCTTTCTAATGGAAATGAACTGTAAGACTTGGCACACTTTTTATTTTGATTCACCTGGAATGTAATTATATACATGTGGTTTGTTTCATTCCTAACTGAAGTATCCGAATCTCTGGATTACAATACTAACAAATATAAAACAAATCTGAAATAACTAATCAAAATTTTGGTCAAAATCGAATGGTTTTCAAATCAAATTTCAGTAGTTTTCGAATCAAATTTGAATTTCCGAAAAAAAAAAATGAAATAGAAAATGAAGGAAAAGAACAGAAAAAATATATTAGAATAGAATAGAAAATGAAAGAATAGAATAGAATATAGTAGAGTAAAACAGAACAGAATACAAAATAAAAGAATAGAAAAAATATATTAGAATAGAATAGAAAATGAAAGAATAGAATAGATTATAATAGAGTAAAACAGAACAGAATAAAAAATAAAAGAATAGAAAAAATAGAATAGAAAAAAGGGATAAAATAGAAAATAAAAGAATAGAGTGGAATATAATAGTGTAAAACAGAACAGAATACAAAATAAAAGAATAGAAAAAAAGGAATAGAAAAAAAGGATAAAATAGAAAATAAAATAATAGAATAGAGTAAAACAGAGCAGAATACAAAATAAAAGAATAGAAAAAATGTTATAGAAAAAAAAAGGATAAAATAGAAAATAAAAGAATAGAATAGAGTAAAACAAAACAGAATACAAAATAAAAGGATAAAAAAAAAATTACAATAGAAAAAAAAGGGATACAATAGAAAATAAAAGAATAGAATGTGATACAATAGTGTAAAACAGAACAGAATACAAAATAAAAGAATAGAAAAAATGTTATAGAAAAAAAAGGATAAAATAGAAAATAAAAGAATAGAATAGAATAGAGTAAAACAAAACAGAATACAAAATAAAAGAATAGAAAAAAATAGAATAGAAAAAAAAGGGATACAATAGAAAATAAAAGAATAGAATGTGATATAATAGTGTAAAACAGAACAGAATACAAAATAAAAGAATAGAAAAAAAGGGATAAAATAGAAAATAAAAGAATAGAGAAAAACAGAAAAAATAGAATAGAAAATAAAAGAACAGAATAAAATAAAAATTAGAAAGAATATAACCATCATCTGAAATTCAAATTTCAAATAGAATACATTTGAATTTGAATTGAATAGAAAATAATAGAATAAAAAATAAAATAATAGAACAGAACAGAAAATAATAGAATAAAATAAACAAAAAAATAATATAATAGAATATAAAAATATAATAATATAACCGTTTTCTGAAATTCAAGTTTCGTCTAGAATAAATTTTAATTCGAATAGTATAGAAAATAGAATAGAAAAGAAAGGAAAAAGAGTAGAATAGAAAAGAATAGAATAGAAAAAATGATAGAATAGAATGGAATAGAAAGAATATAACCATGTTCAAAAATTCGAATTTCGAATAGAATGAATTTAATTTCGAATGGAATTTAATTCAAATGCAATTGAAATGGAAATTTGATTAGAATTCGAATAATCAAAACAAATTCCAAAAACGAATTGAACAAATTAAACAAACTTAACTAAACAAATTTATGCAAACAACGAATCGATACGAAACTAAACAAATTTTTTAAATTCTGCACATGTTTAAATGTGATTTAAATTGAAAATTCCGATAAATTTGTTTTCGGAATGTAAAAAAAAATAGTTTTAAGGAGGGAATTCACGCATTTAACTTTAATATTCATGTAAGAAAAGCTTTATCGGTATGGTTTCGGGTCAACAGGCAGCCATTTTTTGAGTGGCCCTTCTCTTTTAAAGGTGTTGAGATCTCTAAAGTAGACTAATATGATGCAGAAGAAAACAATACATATATTACAGAAGGGGGGGGGGGGGGGAGAAAAAAAAAGTATTTGCTCGGCGTGCAGTTTAAGGGCCTTGCTGTCATGGCAACCGCGGTCTCCGAACTGACAATTCTTAAGTGTATCTGTATAGCTGCACTTTCATCGCCAATCCTCAAAAGAAGAAGATGCTACAGCAGGCCTCTTATCTACGTTTAACCCTCAAGGGAGAGGAACCTGAAGGAGACGAGACGGTGACTTCTGAAAGACGGCGCTTCAAGCGCGATTTTTATTTATTTTTTTACATTTTTTTCAGCTAGAAAAGAGAATATAAACTACAATAGATTTTTTTTTTTCATTATTCCTTTGTCTTAGAGACTAGGTGAGCATGTCATTATTATATATTTGGATTCCTTTGCGATGTCCTGAATCCAGCCCCCAGAGTGGTTAGTCAATGGACATGATCTGTAATAGTAAAGATGGTATACAGCTTGTCTGAGCCACTCCTTCATCTCTATTAATTGTCAGGAACACAATATCCAAGAACAGCCCAACAGAGGAGGGCAACTAATGGTCAAGACTCCTTCTACACCTTAGATCGGGGGTCACTAAACTTAATAATCATAGGGCCAGTTTACTGTCCTTCAGGCGTTAGGGGAGTTGGAGTACTAATGCCCTGGAATCAATGGGAGTAAGCAATGCTTCAGTTGAAGGAATAGTCCCTCACTGTTGGTGTGAGTGGGAGGAATAGTGTCCCATCATTGGTATCAGTGGGAGGAATAGTGTCCCATCATTGGTATCAGTGGGAGGAATAGTGTCCCATCATTGGTATCAGTTGGAGGAATAGTGTCCCATCATTGGTATCAGTGGGAGGAATGGTGTCCCATCATTGGTATCAGTGGGAGGAATAGTGTCCCATCATTAGTATCAGTGGGAGGAATAGTGTCCCATCATTAGTATCAGTGGGAGGAATAGTGTCCCATCATTAGTATCAGTGGGAGGAATAGTGTCCCATCATTGGTATCAGTTGGAGGAATAGTGTCCCATCATTGGTATCAGTTGGAGGAATAGTGTCCCATCATTGGTATCAGTGGGAGGAATAGTGTCCCATCATTGGTATCAGTTGGAGGAATAGTGTCCCATCATTGGTAGCAGTGGAAGGAATAGTGCCCCATCATTGGTATCAGTGGGAGGAATAGTGTCCCATCATTGGTATCAGTAGGAGGAATAGTGCCCCATCACTGGTATCAGTAGTAGGAATAGTGCCCCATCATTGGTATCAGTGGGGGGAATAGTGTCCCATCATTGGTATCAGTAGGAGGAATAGTGCCCCATCACTGGTATCAGTAGTAGGAATAGTGCCCCATCATTGGTATCAGTGGGAGAAATAGTGCCCCATCACTGGTATCAGTAGTAGGAATAGTGCCCCATCATTGGTATCAGTGGGAGAAATAGTGTCCCATCATTGGTATCAGTGGGAGGAATAGTGTCCCTTCATTGGTATCAGTGGGAGGAATAGTGCCCCATCACTGGTATCAGTAGTAGGAATAGTGCCCCATCATTGGTATCAGTGGGAGAAATAGTGTCCCATCATTGGTATCAGTGGGAGGAATAGTGTCCCTTCATTGGTATCAGTGGGAGGAATAGTGCCCCATCATTGGTGTCAGTGGGAGGAATACTGCCCCATTATTGGTATCCGTGGGAGGAATAGTGCCCCATCCTTGGTATCAGTGAGAGGAATGGTGCCCTATCATAGGTGTCATTGAGAGGAATGGTGCCCCATCATTGGTTTCAGTGGGAGGAATAGTGCCCCATCATTGGTGTCAGTGAGAGGAATGGTGCCCCATCATTGGTGTCAGTGGGAGGAATAGTGTCCCACCGTTAGTATCAGTGGGAGGAATAGTGTCCCATCATTAGTATCAGTGGGAGGACTAGTGCCCCCTCATTGGTATCAGTGGGAGGAATAGTGCCCCATCATTAGTATCAGTGGGAGGAATAGTGTCCCATCATTAGTATCAGTGGTAGGAATAGTGTCCCATCATTGGTATCAGTGGGAGGAATAGTGTCCCATTATTGGTATCAGTGGGAGGAATAGTGCCCCATCAGTGGTATTAGTGGGAGGAATAGTGTCCCATCATTGGTATCAGTGGGAGGAATAATGCCCCATCATTGGTATCAGTGTCAAAATGCACCTTTAAAAAGCCCCCCAAATGCTCCCATTTTAGCGGCAGAGGCAGTGGTCAGGGGTGTACACATGCCATGGAGAAGATATTTTGCAGGAATGATACCCCTCTGTCTCTTTGGATGTGTGTAGCACCCACTGAGCACAACCGATTTAAGTGAATGAGGCGATGCTCTGCAAGCGCCCTGGAACTGTGAGCATGGGGTTCAAGGGGTTCAAGTAAGTGGTGAGGAGGCAATACAATGCATCCTTACCACCTATGAAATGCTCTCTGAAGAGCAATCTAAACACGGATCGCTCTTCAGAGACCAAAGCAAGTGTGAAAAAGCCTTTTCATTGTATTGTCCTTTTTTTAAGGGGTGGGGGGGGGGGCAGCTTTAAGAACCTGGCTAATACCTGAATCTATCTGAATAAAGAACTGACACAATGCAGCGATGTTAATTCATGAGTAGCGATTCCCTGAACGGTTACAAATCCATCTGGTGATTTTTGATTAATGCAATTAAGTAACTTGTTGTTGCACGCTGCAGGAATTTAATACTCGCTTCCCTTAGGAGCGGTGGAGATTACTTTTATTTTCTCTGCCGTAATATATTAAATTTCTTGGGTTTTAGATACGCGTTACGCCAGAAAGTCCAAAGGCAGAGGCGGCAAGGAGGTCCTAATAACAACGGGGCTGCGCAATGACTGTGGATGGAGGCTGAAATGCAGCCAAGGGATTGGCTATTTTCTTTGCAGCCATGTGCGCGAACGCTGCGGCTCGGCGGACCACGGTGACATAAAATGGCAAGTCGACCTCACTCCGGCAAATCAGGATAATAGACTATTACTTTTCATTTCAGACACATCCTGGACATTTTAAAACAAGACCGTGCAAAAAAAAAAAAAATTAAAGAAGACATGCCATTGAAAAAATTTATTTCCAATGGTGCATGCTCCAGAGCTGTGATCCTTGAAAAGCAACTTCAGTCCCTGTAATGGTGCCCATCCCCCGCCCCAATGGTGCTACCGTCATTAAAAAATCCAGCCTTTAGGACCTGGCAGAGACCTGAGATTTAATTCGGGACCTCCAAAACTCTTTGCGCACGTGCAGGGAAAATCATGCACGTGCGCAGATCTGCAGATCTTTATGCACGAGTAGGGAAACCCCTGAACGTGCACGCAATCTAGTGGCATTCAGGACCTGAGATAGACCTGCAATGCATGAGCAGAGAACCTGAGATCCGAGATCTCCATAACTGCATCGTCTTTGCACATAAGTAGGGAAACCCCTGCACGTGCATGCAATCTGGTGGCCTTCAGGACCTGAGATAGATCTGCAATGCATCTGCACATGTGTCAAGTATTCCTGCGCATGAGCAGGTGACCTGAGATCCGACATCTCCATAACTGCAGATCTTTATGCACGAGTAGGGAAACCCCTGCACGTGCACGCAATCTAGTGGCATTCAAGACCAGAGATAGACCTGCAACGCATGAGCAGACAACCTGGGATCGGAGATCTCCATAACTGCATCGTCTTTGGGAAACCCCTGCAGGTCCATGCAATCTGGTGGCCTTCAGGACCTGAGATAGATCTGCAAACGCATCTGCACATGTGTCAAGTATTCCTGCGCATGAGCAGACAACCTGAGATCTGAGACCTCCATAACTGCAGCATCTTTACACGTGATTAGGGAAACCCCTACTTGCAATCTAGTGACATTCAGGACCTGAAATAGACCTGCAACGCATGAGCAGACAACCTGAGATCTGAGATCTCCATAACTGCAGCGTCTTTGCACATAAGTAGGGAAACCCTTGCCCTTGCATAGATGTGCTGTAGAACTCTGTAGAGCTTGAAGCCCTGTGGCACATCTGCTCATGCATGCAGTCTGGTGGCCTTCAGGACCTGAGGTAAACCTGCAACACAACTGCACATGTGGCAAGTTTCTCTGTGCATGAGAAGACAACCTGAGATCTGAGACCTCCATAAATGCAGCATCTTTACGTACGAGTAGGGAAACCGCTGCACGTGCATAGATGTGCTGAAAGACTCAGAAAGGCCTGAAGCCCAGCAGCAAATCTGCGCATGCATGCTATTCCGTGGCATTCAGCACCTGAGAGAGACCTGCAACACATTTGCATATGTACCAAGTATTCTTGCACATGAACAGACAGCCTGAGATCTAAGACCTCCATAACTGCAGCAATCCGTTGGCTTTCAGGACCTGAGATAGACCTGCAACTTATCTGCACATGTGCCAACTTCCAAGTAATAATGTTCAGCATCTTTCCGCATGAGTAGGGAAAGCCCTGCACGTGCATAGATGTGCTGAAGAGCTCTGCAGAGCCTGAAGCCATGTGGCACATCTGTGCATTTGTGCAATCTGGTGGCCTTCTAGACCTAAGAGAGACCAGCAAAAACATTTGCACATGTGCTAAGTATTCATGCGTATGAGCAGATAACCAGAGATCCGAGATCTCCACAACTGCAGCATCTTTGCGCATGAGTAAGGAAATTGCTGCACGTGCATAGACATGCTGAAGGACTCTGAAGATCCTGAAGCCCTGCGGCATATATGCACATGCATGCAATTCAGTGGCCTTCGGGACCTTTTTGGGTGAAGGTCCACTTTGAGGTTCCTTCACTACGTAGTCGCTGAAACTTTGAAGGGGAGAGTAGAGGACAGATAGGAAGGCAGAGTGCGTGCAACTGGTGGGATGCCGTTACACTCAACCTGTCGCTTTCCCCTGCATTGGTTCTATGGGGTCTTTTTCCGTGAAATGTAATTTTAAAAATGGGCGGGGCCAAGAACGTGCAGCATAGTAAAGAATCCTGGAAAAAAAAACAGTAAAATCGGCAACTCTGTCTAATTTGTGCAACAACTTTATAAGTAATGGAAAAAATACTTCTAAGGGCGACGCGGACTTTGTGATTTCGTCTTCGGTCGTCGAACGCAGCAGGGGCGGCTCGCGGGCACCTCACGGGTTAAATCAGCACGAGACAGAAAAACACATTATTTCAAACGTTTCTATGGCAGCTAAATTGTTTTTAACAGGCGCCATGGCAACTGCACCAGCCATCACAACTGCCGCTCGACCCCTTGTCGGAGATGGGCAGATGATGTTGTGTGGCTTCCAACATCGCCAGCTAGCCAGAACAACACGCCGCTCGGAGAAATGTGGGAATTAACCGTTACACCGCCAGAGAGACGCGCAACGCCTGCAAGACGCCGAGAATGAATGAGGCTCGACTGTCAGCAAAGGAACCTGAAGGGGCGCTCCAGATAGATAGATAGATAGATAGATAGATAGATAGATAGATAGATAGATAGATAGATAGATAGATAGATAGATAGATAAATAGATAGATAATGTTGTATCCTTCATTTTGCATGGTATCGTGTGGCTGTTACATGTATGTCTACTGTGCCCATTATGAAGGGTTCCCACCATCCCTGTGGTGAGTTCCCGGGTCTGTACACCTACTGTGCCCATTATGAGGGGTTCCCACCATCCCTGTGCTGAGTTCCTGGGTCTGTACACCTGCTGTGCCCTTTATGAGCGGTTCTTACCATCCCTGTGCTGAGTTCCCGGGTCTGTACACCCACTGTGCTCATTATGAGAGGTTCCCACCATCCCTGTGCTGAGTTCCCGGGTCTGTACACCTGCTGTGCCCATTATGAGGGGTTCCCACCATCCCTGTGGTGAGTTCCCAGGTCTGTACACCTGCTGTGCCCATTATGAGAGGTTCCCACCATCCCTGTGCTGAGTTCCTGGGTCTGTACACCTGCTGTGCCAATTATGAGAGGTTTCCACCATCCCTGTGCTGAGTTCCTGGGTCTGTACACCTCCTGTGCCCATTATGAGGGGTTCCCACTATCCCTGTGCTGAGTTCCCGGGTCTGTACACCTGCTGTGCCCATTATGAGGGGCTCCCACCATCCCTGTGCTGAGTTCCCGGGTCTGTACACCTGCTGTGCCCATTATGAGAGGTTCCCACCATCCCTGTGCTGAGTTCACGGGTGTGTACACCTGCTGGGCCCATTATGAGGGGTTCCCACCATCCCTGGGCTGAGTTCCCAGGTCTGCACACCTGCTGTGCCCATTATGAGGGGTTCCCACCATCCCTGTGCTGGGTTCCTGGGTCTGTATACCTGCTGTGCCCATTATGAGGGGTTGTCACCGCCCAGTGTAGGAGCTGGAGCCCTCAAAGGTGATTAGGACGGACTACCCAAAACGATAAGATGGACAGGAAAAGAGTCGGGAATTATAGAAAGAATGGAGATCTTGCTGTTGGCTTATCCAAAATACAAAGGAGGTCAGGAGTTGACTAAGCCCACCATGCTCCACCTATTACAGCTTACAAACTTTCTCCACCCTGGCACTGGTGATGGTGAGGTCGGGAATATCTACTGACCTCTTGTGCTCATGCAGGAACTCCACGATCTCCTTCTCGCTGTTGGGTTTGTTGGGGATAGTGATGGGCTTATCATGGAACGGCTCGTAGTAGTCAACCTCGTTCAGCTTCAAGGTCAACTTCTTGGCAACCTGACGGCAAAAGATAAACAGCGAGAAGCAGTTAGTGAAGGTCTCAGAGTGTTCCTCCAACCAGAAATGATATTCCACCTAAGGGTCCCTCAGGGGAAGTCTGGGTGAATTCTCAGATCCGCCCACCTGGCTTGGCCCTGCCCTGGAGGTTCCATTCTCCCTAACTGAAGGCTGGAGTCATTCACTGGCACGTCTAAAGCCTGTATTTTACCAGGTGAACTGCTTAGACTGAGCTCTACAAAAGGTTAAGAGTCCAGACGCACAATTCCTGATACTACGCCGCGCACAACGAGCATAAAAGTCACATCTCCTTCAATATTAGCAGCTCCTGCCTCGAATACACCCAAGGCGAAAATCTATTCGGACACCCTTGGCTTATATACCCCCTTATATTGTTGACCACTGTACTCTGTGTGCTGTGCTGTATGTTACATATGCTGGACTGCTACACTATATGTTATTGACTCTGGACTGCTGCACTTTGTATACTATGCTGTATGTTACATACTCTGGACTACTGCACCTTGTATGCCGAGCTGTATGTTAAACAAATTGGACTACTGCACTCTGTATATTGTGCTCTATGCTACATACTCTGAACTGTTTCACTCTGTATGCTGTGCTGTGTGTTACATACTCTGGACCGCTGCACCCTCTATGCAGTGCTCCATGTTACATACACTAGGCTACTGCACTCTGCAGTATGCTGCATTGTATGTTACATACTCTGAACTGCTGCCCCCTGTATGCTGTGCTACGTGTTACATACTCTGGACTGCTTCCCTCTGTATGCTGTGTTGCATGTTATCTGCTCTGGACTGCTTCCCTATGTATGCTGTGTTGTATGTTATCTGCTCTGGACTGCTGCACTCTGTATGCTGTGCTGTGTGTTGCATATTCTGGGCTGCTTCACTTTGTATGCTGTGCTGTATGTTACATACTCTGGGCTGCTGCACACTTTATACTGTGCTGTATGTTACATACTCTGGACTTCAGCACTCTGTGTGTTGTGCTGTATTATACAAACTGCTCTACTCTGTATGCTGTGTTGTATGTTACATAATGTGGATTGCTGTACTCTCTATGCTGTGCTGTATGTTACATATTCTGGACTGCTGCACTCTCTATGCTATGCTGTATGTTACATATTCTGGACTGCTGCACTCTCTATGCTGTGCTGTATGTTACATACTCTGGACTGCTGCACTCTCTATGCTGTGCTGTATGTTACATACTCTGGACTGTTGAACTCTGTATGCTGTGCTGTATGTTACCTACCCCGTACCACATCCCATTGCACACTGGGCAGTGGACCTTTGTGCTCTGTATTTTTCTTTATGTTACATATTCTAGACAGGTATGTTCTGTACACTGTGCTGTATGCTACATAGTCTGGATGATTACATTGGGGTATGTAAAGTGTCACACTTTACATACCCCAAACCGCTGCACTCTTTATGCTGTGCTGTACATCACATTCTCCAGACTTTGACAATCAAATGCTGTGTTGTAAACTGACGAATCTCTCTTACCTTTGCATCAAATGTGGCAAAGAATGGGATGTATGGGTGGAACTCCTCGGCAGCATCTTCATAGGCCTTGTAATCTGCAAACCAAAGAGACACGGAAACCTTTAACATCATACTGTGGCACACTGTGCTGTACATTACATACTTTAGACAGCTGCACCTCTTATTCTGTGCTGCACATTACATGCTCTGGACTGTTGCAATCTGTATGCTGTGCTGCTCATTACATACCCTGGGCTGCTAAACCCTACACTCTGTGCTGTATAGTACAAACACTGCCCTGTTGCAATCTGTTTGCTGTGATGTATCTTACATACTCTGGACTTCTGCACCCTCTATCCTCTGTTGTACGTCACATACTTTGAATCGCTGCAACCTATATGCTGTGCAGTACACGCTGTGCTGTATATTACAAACACTGCAGCCTGTTGCAATCTGTATGCTATGCTGTATAATACATACTCTGGACTCCTGCACCTTGTATCCTCTGCTGTGTATTACATACTTTGAACTGATGCATCCCCTTATGCTGTGCTGTACTTTACACTCTGTGGCTTGTTCCAGCCTGTATGTTGTGCTATATATTACATACTCTGGACTGTTGCACCCTGTATCCCCTGCTGTACATAACATACTTTGAACCACTGCACCCTGTGTGCTGTGCTGTACTTTACTCTCTATGGCCTGTTTCAACCTGTATGCTGTGCAGTAAACTACATGCTCTGGCCTGTTGCAATCTGTATGTTGTGCTGTATAATACATACTCTGGACTCCTGCACCTTGTAACCTCTGCTGTACATTACATACGTTGAACCGCTGCACCCTGTATGCTGTGTTTTACTTTACACTCTATGGCCTGTTCCAACCTGTATGTCGTGCTGTATATTACATACTCTTGCGCCCTGTATCCTCTGCTGTATATTACATACTTTGAACTCCATATGCTGTGCTTTACTCTCTATGGCCTGTTCCAACCTGTATGCTGTGCAGTACACTACACGCTATGGCCTGTTGCAACCTGTATGTTGTGCTGTATATTACATACTCTGGACTCCTGCACCTTGTATCCTCTGCTGTACATTACATACTTTGAAATGCTGCACCCTGTGTGCTATGATGTACTTTACTCTCTATGGCCTGTTCCAACCTGTATGCTGTGCAGTACACTACACGCTCTGGCCTGTTGCAATCTGAATGCTGTGCTGTATAATACTTACTCTGGACTCCTGCACCTTGTATCCTCTGCTGTACATTACATACTTTGAACCCCTGCACCCTGTATGCTGTGCTTTACTTTACACGCTATGGCCTAATCCAGCCTGTATTTTGTTCTGTATAATACATTCTCTGGACCGGTGCCCTCTGCATGCTGTGCTGTACATTACATACTCCAGACCTCTACAGTCTGTAGAGCACACTAGACATTACAATACCAGGACCGACGCGCTCTGCATATTGTGCTATAAGTCACATACTGTGGTTCGCTTCAAACCTGTATGCTGTGCTGTACATTACATACTTTGAAATGCTGCACCCCGTATGCTGTGCTGTACTCTACACTCTGTGGCTTGTTCCAATCTGTACAGTGCCTTGATAAAGTATTCATACCCCTTGAAATTCTCCACATTTTGTCATGTTACAACCAAAAACGTAAATGTATTTTATTGGGATTTTATGTGATAGACCAACACAAAGTGGCACATAATTGTGAAGTGGAAGGAAAATGATAAATAGTTTTCATAATTTTTTTTACAAATAAATATGTGAAAATATATATATAAATATATAATAATAATAATAATAATAATAATAATAATAATAATAATAATAATAATATATAATATAATAATAATAATATATAATAAAATTCAATAATAATATATAATATAATAATAATAATAATAAATATATATCTTTACAAATAAATATGTGAAAAGTGTGGGGTACATTTGTATTCATCCCCCTTTACTCTGATACCCCTAACTAAAATCTAGGGGAACCAATTGTCTTCAGAAGTCACCTAATTAGTAAATAGAGCCCACCTGTGTGTCATTTAGTCTCAGTATAAATACAGCTGTTCTGTGAAGCCCTCCGAGGTTTGTTAGAGAACCTTAGTGAACAAACAGCATCATGAAGGCCAAGGAACACCCCAGACAGGTCAGGGATAAAGTTGTGGAGAAGTATAAAGCAGGGTTAGGTTATAAAAAAATCTCCCAAGCTTTGAACATCTCACGGAGCTCTGTTCAATCCATCATCTGAAAATGGAAAGAGTATGGCACAACTGCAACCCTACCAAGACATGGCCGTCCACCTAAACTGACCGGCCGGGCAAGGAGAACATTCATCAGAGAAGCAGCCAAGAGGTCCATGGTAACTCTGGAGGAGCTGCAGAGATCCACAGCTCAGGTGGGAGAATCTGTCCACAGGACAACTATTAGTCGTGTTCTCCACAAATCTGACCTTTATGGAAGAGTGACAAGAAGAAAGACATTGGTGAAAGAAATCCAGAAGAAGTCCCGTTTGTGAGAAGCCATGTGGAGGACACCGACACAGCAAACATGTGGAAGAAGGTGCTCTGGTCAGATGAGACCAAAATTCAACTTATTGGCCTAAAAGGAAAACGCTATGTGTGGGGAAAACTAACACTGTACATCACCCTGAACACCCCATCCCCACTGTGAAACATGGTGGTGGCAGCATCATGGTGTGGGGATGCTCTTCTTCAGCAGGGACAGGGAAGCTGGTCAGAGTTGATGGGAAGATGGATGGAGCCAAATCCAGGACAATCTTAGAAGAAAACCTGTTAGAGTCTGCAAAAGACTTGAGACTGGGGTGGAGGTTCACCTTCCAGCAGGACAACGACCCGAAACATCCAGCCAGAGCTACAATGGAATGGTTTAGATCAAAGCATATTCATGTGTTAGAATGGCCCAGTCACAGTCCAGACCTAAATCACATTGAGAATCTGTGGCAAGACTTGAAAATTGCTGTTCACAGACGTTCTCCATCCAATCTGACAGAGCTTGAGATATTCTACAAAGAAGAAGAATGGGCAGAAATGTCCCTCTCTAGATGTACAAAGCTGGTAGAGACATCCCCAAAAAGACTTGCAGCTGTAATTGCAGAGAAAGGTGGTTTCCGACAGGCCGGAGTGGCCCTTTAAGCCGTGAGTCAGACATTCTAGCCGGAGAGAGCCGAGTGACAAGGACAGCTCCTGCGCTGATTGCGGTGACTAAACCCGCCGTCATCATCCCATTCAACAAGGTCCAGGCTGAGACCCGTCATCCATGTTGATTCAAGCTATAAATTTAGTAACATCTCTGTGAGACTCCTGAATTATTAAATGCGCTGGGCACTGGGAGGGGGGGAGGGGGATCCGCGTCAGCGCCTCGCCGCCTTATCGGAGCGGTACACATGTTCGGCCATTAATACAAATGAACTGATTTGAAAATGACTCAGAGCGCCTGGTGGTGGCTGGAGAGACCCCCCCCCCCCCCCGCGTCCGATGCTGGCGACCAATAAAAAGAAGGAGATAAAGTCAATGGGGAAGCCGCTATTGATCGCAGTTAGTAACCCCTCCCCCTTTTCTACACTCTTCGGAATCTAATTTGTGTGATATCTCGCAGGGTAGCCCATTGTTGGCTGAAAAATGTTGGCCATTGTAATGATGACATCTAAATTATAACAGTACTGCAGGGGACATCTCTGGATTGAAGGTGAATATTTATGGACATCAGACTGAGGACATCTAGTGGCAGAATAAAAGTACTGCAGGGGACATCTCTGGATAAAAGGTGAATGCTGCTGGCCATCAGACTGAGGACACCTAGTGGAAGAATAAAAGTACTGCAGAGAAAAATATTTGTCTTGAAGGTGAATATTTATGGACATCAGACTGAGGACATCTACTGGCAGAATAAAAGTACTGCAGGGGACATCTCTGGATTGAAGGTGAATACATTGCACCACCTTTTGGGTTTCGGGGGGCCTAGGGGGTTCCCCCGTAGTTATGTGGAGCCTCTCTGGGACCCCTGGATCCTGACGGTAACATTCCCTTAAATTTACTATTGTTGCATTTTTTTTCTGCTTCTGTTGCTTTATTCTTGCCTTTACCAGTTCCAACTTCAATGCTAACCCCTGCGTGGGCAGAACTTTTGCATTTTAACCACTTAAAACTGAATTTAAAAAAAAAAAACAATTGAAACAGAAGGTGAATATTGTTGGCCATCAGACTCAGGACATCTAGTGGCAGAATAAAAGTACTGCAGGGGACATCTCTGGATGGAAGGTGACTATTGCTGGCTATCAGACCGAGGACACCTAGTGGCAGAATAAAAGTACTGAAGGGAAAATCTTTGGCTTGAAGGTGAATATTGCTGGACATCAGACTCAGGACATCTAGTGGCAGAATAAAAGCACTGCAGGGGACATCTCTGGATTGAAGGTGAATATTGCTGGCCATCAGACTGACATCTAGTGGCAGAATAAATCTACTACAATGAAAATCTCTGGATTGAAGGTGAATATTGCTGTACATCAGTTTGAGGACACCTAGTGGCAGAATAAGTGTATTGCATGGGGCATCTCTGGATTGAAGGTGAATATTGCTGGCTATCAGACTGAGGACATCTAGTGGCAGAATAAAAGTACTGCAGGGGACATCTCTGGATTGAAGGTGAATATTTCTGGCCATCAGACTGAGGACATCTAGTTGCAGAATACAAGTACTGCAGGGGACATCTCTGGATTGAAGGTGAATATTTCTGGCCATCAGACTGAGGACATCTAGTGGGAGAAAAAAGTATTGCAGGGGACATTTCTGGATTGAAGGTGAATATTTCTGGCCATTAGACAGACATCTAGTGGCAGAATAAATCTACTACAGTGAAAATCTCTGGATTGAAGGTGAATGTTGCTGTACATCAGTCTGAGGACACCTAGTGGCAGAATAAGTGTATTGCATGGGGCATCTCTGGATTGAAGGTGAATATTTCTGGCCATCAGACTGAGGACATCTAGAGGCCAAATAAAAGTTCTGCATGGGGACATCTCTGGATTGAAGGTGAATGTTGCTGGCCATCAGACCGATGACACCTAGTTGCAGAATACAAGTACTGCAGGGGACATCTCTGGATTGAAGGTGAATATTTCTAGCCATCAGACTGAGGACATCTAGTGGGAGAAAAAAGTACTGCCGGGGACATCTCTGGATTGAAGGTGAATATCAATGGCTATCAGACTGAGGACATCTAGTGGCAGAATAAAATTACTGCAGAGAAAAATCTTTGGCTTGAAGATGAATATTGCTGGCCATCAGACTGAGGACATCTAGTGGGAGAAAAAAGTACTGCCGGGGACATCTCTGGATTGAAGCTGAATATTGCTGGACATCAGGCTGTGGACATCTAATGGCAGAATAGTAGTACCGGACTGAAGCGGAAACTCTGGTTTCATTATTTTATACTGTAATGGATTATTCATTTTTTAATCCTATTTTTGGCTGGAGATCTAATTGATGTTTTTGGTCACTTTAAGGAGGTTCGCCTTTAGACTCCACCAACTCTGAAATATATGTTTCCGGACGGACTGAATGTTTTTCACTTAAAAGGTTCTAGGAAATCTTCGCATGGCGGTCCCCGGTACTCCATCTTCTATTTCATGGGTCCCCAGTCCTGTGTTCTAGCTGAGGGGGCCACATCCAGTAAAATCAGTACAGTGTGATGCATTGTAGCGCTGGCCCCCTTCTTCTTTAATGGAGAAGGCAGCAGTCACGCTGCAGCTTGCTCATTAGTCAGCTTTAGATGCGCACTTGTCATAAATGTGTGGTTCGGGGAGCGGTAAACATATGCAAATATGCGAGGATTAATCTAGCGCAACAGCGAATGCCACAGCTTGATGTATGCAGGAAGAAAACTGATATTTTCCAGTGGGTGGGCTGCATAACACCGAGCACGGGCTTAAAGGGCCAGCACACAGAAAACAGACATGGGATCTGTAAAGAACACCTTCAAATTACATTTTCGTTTTTCTGGATAAGAGTATAAAAGGGTTAAATCCCCATCACTTTTTTTTGTTTATTGCCACTTCCTGCCCTGGAGACACGACAGGAAGTGAAAGTCTCTGTTGTCACCATAACAGGTATCCCCAATAGGAAGATTTCCACTCCCTTCCTGTTCCCACCGTATCCTTCCACTAAGTCATCCAGCTTTTTGCGTAATCTGATCTCCCCTGCTATTCGGGTCTGTCTCAGCACAGCAACTGTTCAAAAACCTTCCAAAAAGATGATGCCTTTTGGGCTGGCTCATCATCTGTTGGGCTTTCCTATTAATAACTGACCACACTAAGCATGAGAGCACAGCGTGTTCAGTTCTCTAGCTATGCTGGGAACTCAGCCTGCTCTCCTCCAATGATCAGACTTGTGCTGACACACGTTCACTGGGAAGCTCAGTGTGCTGCTGTGTCCCCCCCCCCCCCAACTCTTATGCAGATGAGAACAGAGGGAATGTGATCACTTATTAAAAAAAAAAGGGAAAAAATTTATTTTTAATGTTCTTTTATCTATATCTATTATCTATAATATATATATATATATATATATATATATATATATATATATATATATATATATATATATATATATATATTATCTATTATATCTACATCTATATTTATATCTAATATCTATATTATATCTGTATTTATATCTATTGTCTATATTTTATCTATATCTATATTTATATCTATTATATCTACATCTATATTTATGTCTATTATCTATATTATATCTATATTATATTTATATATATATTATCTATATTATATTTATATCTTTACAAAAAAATGTTTTGCCTTTCATTTCTATTTTAAACGGAAGAGGTTGTTTTACAAGGCGATCGTTTACGATCCCTTTAGGTCTAAGTGACCACACAGACAGTGATGCGCTTTTTGCTGCATGCAAAGCTGAAGTCTAATGTGCTTCTATTTTGCTTCCCCCCACCCTCCCCCCTTCATCCACATGCGAATGACATTTTTACATATTTTTTTTCTACTTTCATTACATTACCTTATTTTAGACCCAATGTCATCACTGGGTTTGTGCGCTTCTCTATGCAATGCGGGCTGACTGGGCGGAGACAAGAGAGGGCAGGAGGGGCTGGAGGGGCCGCTGCCCTGGGCACTGAAGTATCATGTGAGATGCAGGGGTACCAGAAGGAGATTGGGGGGGGGGGGGATTTGTGTTGGGGGGGCAGGGGGTAAGTATTGTTCTAGGAGGTGGAATTTGGGGGGGTGTTCTAAAAAAAGGGGATTTGTGTTGGGAGGGGGGGGTGGGGGAAGAGGATTTATGCTAGGAATGGGGATTTGGGGTGTTTGTGCTAGAAGAGGTGATATGGAAGAGAGGGGGGGGGGATTTGTGCTAGGAAGGGAGTTTTTGTGTGTGTGGGGGCGGGGGGGGGGGATGGGGGTTGTGCCAGAGGGCATAATTGGGGTTTTCTGTGCTGGGAGGGGGAATTGGAGGGGGGGGGGAATTGCATAGCTCCCAACTTTTTGAGATGGGAATGAGGGACACCTATCAGCAAAGGTAGGCAGGCATAGGACACTCCCCCTGGCTACGCCCCCTTAAAGGAGAATTGTACAAAAAAACAAGATTGGTTAAACCCACAAGTGCTTTTTTTACCACTACTATTCCTTTATATTGGCTTTGGAATTTACAAATGTAGCAATTTAGAAATTAGATGAAAGGTTTAGTGCTGGAAAACACTTTTTGATAGATAAATAGTGCATTTTATATACAACTTTATAGATCAGACCAAAATGAGGGACAAATAAGGAGCAATGAAGGACGGAGGGACATTGCTCCAAATCAGGGACAGTCCCTTGAAATCAGGGACAGTTGGGAGCTATGGATTTGTGCTGGGGGAGGGGGATTTGGAGTGGGGGGGATGTGAAATTTGAGGAGTATAGGATTTGTGCTAGGAGGAGTGATTATTTTGTGTGTGTGTGTGTGGGGGGGGGGGGTTGTGGGGGGTGTATATGTGCTAGAAGGGTTGATTGGTATTTGTTGTGCTAGGAGGTAGAATTTGTGCTGGGGGGAATTTGGAGTGGGAGGGATGTGCAATTTGAGGGGTATAGGGTTTGTGCTAGGAGGAGTGATTTTTTTTGGGGGGGGTATTTGTGTTAGTAGGGATGAATGAAGTGCTAGGTGGGGGAATTTGTGGGGGGGGGGGGGGGGGTGATTTGTGCTGGGGGTGGGGGGGTGTGGGGTTTGGAGTGGAGGGAGGGGGGAGAATGTGAAATTTGTGGAGTATAGGATTTGTGCTAGGAGGAGTTTTTTTTGGGGGGGGGAGGGGCGGGGCCATGGACAATCAGGTTGGGGGGAAAGGACTAGATGAAGCCAGGAAATGGGGCGGGGCTCTTATCTGACTTGCTGCGGCTTCTAATGCACATGGTGAGAAGCTCACAGTGTGCGGTGAAATCAGAGGAAGCCATTTCAGTCCAGGAGAGTCCTGAGGACTGAGGTATTACTGTGCAAGACTGAAAGGAAGGCTTAGAAATGTTGCAACACAGACAGCAATAAAAACCCAACAGAGGTTCTAATCCTTTCCCCCACTTTATTTAAAACAAAAATGGACTCGCTGGTCATTCGCTGCTTTTCCGCTGCCTAAAGCTTTGCTGCATTTATAAAGCACGTTTTTTTCGGGCACCATTAACTGCGCGTTCGCCCAACTGATTCACATTCGCAAACATTGATCTAAAATAAAATGTAACTCTTATAATAAAAAAAAAATTTTTTGTAACATTCGCCATATTTATAATAAAGCCAACAGTACATTCGCTGACCTTGATCACTTCTTTTTTTCCATTCTAAGATCAGGAAGGAGCACAGTGACCCCTCCATGGCATAGGATAGCAGGGATGGGGGGCACAGTGACCCCTCCATGACATAGGACAGCAGGGATGGGGGGGGCACAGTGACCCCTCCATGGCATAGGACAGGAGGGATGGGGGGCACAGTGACCCCTCCATGGCATAGGACAGCAGGGATGGGGGCACAGTGAACCCTCCATGGCATAGGACAGCAGGGATGGGGGGGCACAGTGAACCCTCCATGGCATAGGACAGCAGGGATGGGGGGCACAGTGACCCCTCCATGACATAGGACCGCAGGGATGGGGGGCACAGTGACCCCTCCATGGCATAAGACAGCAGGGATGGGGGGGCACAGTGAACCCTCCATGGCATAGGACAGCAGGGATGGGGGGCACAGTGACCCCTCCATGACATAGGACCGCAGGGATGGGGGGCACAGTGACCCCTCCATGGCATAGGACAGCAGGGATGGGGGGCACAGTGACCCCTCCATGACATAGGACCGCAGGGATGGGGGGCACAGTGACCCCTCCATGGCATAGGACAGCAGGGATGGGGGGCACAGTGACCCCTCCATGACATAGGACCGCAGGGATGGGGGGCACAGTGACCCCTCCATGGCATAGGACAGCAGGGATGGGGGGCACAGTGACCCCTCCATGACATAGGACCGCAGGGATGGGGGGCACAGTGACCCCTCCATGGCATAGGACAGCAGGGATGGGGGGGGCACAGTGACCCCTCCATGACATAGGACAGCAGGGATGGGGGGCACAGTGACCCCTCCATGGCATAGGACAGCAGGGATGGGGGGCACAGTGACCCCTCCATGACATAGGACAGCAGGGATGGGGGGCACAGTGACCCCTCCATGGCATAGGACAGCAGGGATGGGGGGCACCTGCGTAGGTGTTTGGCATTGGAAGGTAAAGCGCCTCCTGTCTCTGTGTCTCCATTGGGGAGGAGTCGCCCTTTAGCAAATGATCTCACCAGATCGATTCCCAGCACAGCCAAGAGACAATCTTTATTAACAGGCAGAGTAAACAAAAGGCTGCAGCGGGGCAGGGGGGGGGGGGTTGGCGGTGACACCCAGCCGCTCGTGCTGCGGAAGCATGTTTTGTGCTCCATCTGAAAAGAATGGAAGGGGGGTATTTGCTGACTCCATAAATCCCTTAATACCCCCTTTATCACGGGCGACACAAAAAATGTCATTAACCCTTATGGAGGCCCGGCGATACAGATCCCAATCTCAGAGTGTGTAGGCTTCTGCTTCATTTAGTTAAGACAGCGCCGGGGCCCCCTTTTGCTTCGGGGCCCCATAGCAGTGGCATGAGGTCTATGATGGCTATAGGTGTGCCCTTGGACCATACAGGGGGCCATGTAAGCCCTGCTGTGCCACTTACCTCCATGGATATGCCCAGGTATCTAAAGGCTTTGTCACTGTGCCCAGCCAATCCTGAGACTGGCACCCTCCTGCCAGACAGCACAGACGGCTTGGTGTCCTGTGATTGGACAGAATGCTGGTGAAATCATCTCTCTGCTCTCTCCTTCTGTGAGCATGCTCCTTTTGTCAGAAGATAGATTTAGATACTTATACTATCTGCATTTTAAAAGCACATTTTATATGTTTTAAGTAATATGTAATTGCATTGCTTGGTCAGTTTTTATGTCAACTTAAAGTACTGGAAAATTCTCGAAAAAGTGTAGCCCTTCCCTGATGTCTACAGGTGTATGCACTGCAGTGTGTTCGGGGCCCCTTCACATTTAGGATCTTTGTGCATTGGTGCGCGCCAACGCATGTCAACAACGCTCTGAAATGCACAACAATGAATGGCGCCCATTATAAGGACCATTATAAATAAATGGACGCTCATTGAGGGACCATTATCAATAAATGGACGTTTATCAAGAGACTTAAAAAAAAAATGAACACCCCTAGAGGGACCATTATAAAAAAAAAAAAGGGACCTTCATAAATAAATGGAATGTCCTTAAGGGACCATTATAAATAAATGGATGCTTGTTGAGAGACCATTATTGATAAATGGACGCTCACTGAGGGACCATTGTAAAACAAAATAAAATGGACGCTCACTGAGGGACCATTGTAAAAAAAAATAAATGGACGCTCACTGAGGGACCATTGTAAAAAAAAAAAAATGGACGCTCACTGAGGGACCCTTATTATTAAATGGATGATCAAGGGCTTTTTTAAATAAACGGACGCTCATCACAAAACTTTTATTAATAAATGGACGCTCATCAAAGGGCCATTATAAATAAATGGGTGCTCACTGAGGGACCATTATAAATAAATAGAGGCAAATTGAGGGACCGTTACAAAAAAAATGGATGTTTACTGAGGGACCTTTATTAATAAATGGATGCTCCTTAAGGGACCTTTAATAATAAATGAATGGACGCTCATTGAGGGACCATTATAAATAAATGGGCGCTCACTGAGGGATGATTATAAATAAATGTTCACTCATTGAGGGACCATTATAAATAAATGGACGCTCATTGAGGGACCTTTATTAATAAATGGCCTATCATCAAGGGACCTTTATAAATAAATGGACGCTCATTGAGGGACCATTATAAATAAATGGACGCTCATCAAGGGATTTTTATAAATAAATGGACGCTCATTGAGGGACCATTATAAATAAATGGACGCTCATCAAGGGATTTTTATAAATAAATGGACGCTCATTGAGGGACCATTATAAATAAATGGACGCTCATCAAGGGATTTTTATAAATAAATGGACGCTCATTGAGGGACCTTTATAAATAAATGGACGCTCATTGAGGGACCTTTATAAATAAATGGACGCTCATTGAGGGACCTTTATAAATAAATGGACGCTCATTGAGGGACAAATATAAATAAATGGGCGCTCACTGAGGGATGATTATAAATAAATGTCCACTCATTGAGGGACCATTATAAATAAATGGACGCTCACTGAGGGACCTTTATTAATAATTTCATAAATAGATGGCCACTCATCAAGGGACCTTTATAAATAAATGGCCGTTTATCGAGGGACCATTATAAATAAATGGCCGCTCATCGAGGGACCATTATAAATAGATGGACACTCATTGAGGGACCTTTAATAATAAATGAATGCACAAGGGACTTTTATAAATAAATGGCCGCTCATTGAGGGACTTTCATAAATAAATGGCCACTCATCGAAGGACCATTATAAAAAAATGGCCGCTCATCGTGGGACCGTTATAAATAAAAGGATGCTCATCGTGGGACCGTTATAAATAAAAGGATGCTCATTGAGGGACCATTATAAATAAATGGATGCTCATTGAGGGACCATTATAAATAAATGGATTCTCATCAAGGGACCTTTATAAATAAATGGATACTTATTGAGGGACCATTATATATATATAAATGGATGGTCCTTGAGGGACTATTATAAATAAATGGACACGCTCCCAAGCTGTGGGCATAACATATTATGTGAGCAGGACACCTTGATGCAGGAAAATACAAAGTGTGAGTCCCTAGAATTAATCAAATCTTCATTTCCAAATTTAGCCTTCAAATTTTCAATTTGGCGCCTAAAATTTCATTCTTACTATCAAATCCTAAATGCTTTTGCTGGTCAATTTCAATATTTTTTTTGTCACCTTCATGTCACAGATGTACCCGTGCGAAACTGAGAAGGTGGTTTAACAACCCAGGAGGACCCACTAAACTGTGAAATATCAGTTTTGGGCGGAGTGACCATTTAAACCTAACATTAGCATTGCCCATGGTTGTGTTTGCCCGGCCGACGTGCTCTATCCTCCAGCTCAGTCTCCATTGTACGGGGGATCTGCTGTGAATCCTGATATAATCTACATTCATCCCCTGATAGAGAATTCATTTGACAGGCCAGACAAAAAGAACTTTGTCAGCTTTTTTTTTTTTTTTTGCGTGTCTCCATTTGTAACCCTTTATACTGACACTGATTATAGAGAAGAACTGTTTGTATTGAACTTAGCTACTACATAATATAACTGCAATGGAGTAGTTAGGTTAAAGTGTCCCTGCACACAAGTGCCATTGGGGTTGACTCACCAAAGGGGATAATTCTCTTGCAAAATGCTAATTCCCCTGCAAAGTGAACAGCCTATTTGCCTTTAGTATATCAACCCTATTGCCTTTCGAAGTGCTCTGGGTTCCAGAGTTGTCTGATATGCAAAGGAGTTGCCTCCCAAACGTTTGGTTTGTCCTGCTATCTACTACCTTGCATGGCAAGCATTTGGTTATTGAGCCCGTTCCTCATATGCAAGGACTGGTAGCTAGATGTGGAAGATGGGAGGTAGCAGGCCAGCTCTTGACTTTAGGAAGCAAAGTCATAACTTGCATATCAGGTTAGGAAGTTCTGGGACACTCCTGAGGAAGTTGCAAGCAGGCACGTGAAGTTAATTCACTGTATTTTGTCAATGGAAAGACTTGTTTTAGGATAACCTTGTCAGTAGGTATGGGGAATCTCTCTACTGTGATTGGAGGATGAGCTCAGGTTAAGCATTTGCTGGAGTTAGGGGTTCAGGATTTGGGGTTCAGGTTTAAGGGTTAGGATTAATAGTTGTTGCTTAGTGTTGGAGGTTGAAGTATTGGGTAAGGTTCGGGGGTAGAGTGAGGGGCCAAGTTGAATGTTCAGAGTTGAGGCTTATGGTTCTGGGTCAAGTAAGGGTTTGGGGCTAAAGTATATGGTTAGGTGTGGAGTTAGGGTAAGGATTAGGGATTGAAGTTTGGTGTTATGGGTGAGATTTAGAGTTAGGCATTGCGTTTAAGGGATAGGCATACAGTTAGTGGTTAGGTGAGGTTTAGGAACTGAGGTAAGGGTACGGTTAAAATACTTAGGGTTGAGAGTTAGTATTATAAAAAAGAATGGTGGAGGATTAGAGATACGTCAAATTAAAGGCAAGTTTTTGGGTTAGGATTTCAAGTTTAAGGATTGGGTTTAATTGTTGAGGTTTCAGGTATTGTCTGGAGTTAGGGGTTTAGTATTTGGGTTTGAAGTTTGGGACTGTGAATAACAGTGGATGTTTAGGGTTGGAGGTTGAAATGTTGGGTTAAGTTTAGGGGTTGAGACCTGTATTGCAATGATGACAAACCTATATTGCAATGATCACAATGTATGTATACCAATTCCGCAAAATAAATACCTTTTGTTGGTTAAAAAAAAAAAAAGTTTGGGGGTTGAGGTTTAGAGTTAGGGATCAGCTTGAAAGTTCAGAGTTGAGGCTTATAGTAATGATTCGGAGCTGAAGTCTATAGTTAGGTGTAGAGTTTGCCATTAGGGTGAGGATTAGGGAGTTAGGTTTAGAGTTATTAGTGAGATTGAGTTTAGGTTGAGTTGAAGGTTAAGTTTAGGGGATATGCGTATGTTTAGTTGTTAGGGTGAGGATTTAGAGTGATTAGTGAGGTTGAGTTTAGGTTGAGTTAAAGGTTAAGTTTAGGGGATATGCGTATGTTTAGTTGTTAGGGTGAGGTTTAGGAACTGAGGAAAGAATAAATACTTAGGGCTGAGATTTAAGATTATGGAACATAATGATTGATGGTTTAAGTCAGGTATTTATGTTAGGAATTACATTTTAAGATTAGGTTTAGTTGGGTTTTAAGCATTGTCTAGATTTAGGGGATTAGGATTTGGTTGTTGAGTTTTAGGGTTAGGATTAATCATTG
Organism: Lithobates clamitans; assembly: GCA_037952925.1. Taxonomy (NCBI): domain Eukaryota; kingdom Metazoa; phylum Chordata; class Amphibia; order Anura; family Ranidae; genus Lithobates; species Lithobates clamitans. The sequence goes on along the minus strand of JBBGZY010002659.1, from coordinate 347,886 downwards.
ATAATTAGGGTGGAAGGATGAAATGTTAAGTTTAGAATTTGAGGTTTAGGATTAGAGGTTAGCTTGAGAGTTAAGGTTTATGACACAGAGTCAGGTTACAGTTGGGGGTTGAGGTGCATGGTTCGGTTTAAGGATAGGCATTAGGGTGAGTATTAAGGATTTAAGTTTAATGTTAGGGGTACAGATGAAGTTGATGGTTAGGGGTTGGATTAGGGTTTGAAGGAAGTATAAGGAAAAACTACTTAGGGGTGAGGTTTAGGATTTGACCTTGAGAGTAATGCGTATGGTTAGGGTGAGGGTAAGAAAATGAGGGCAGGGTGACAAAAAACAACTCAAAGATGAGGTTTAGTATTTTGAAAAATTTGAGTTGAGTTTTAGAGTTATGATAACTCAAGATTTAGTGTTATCTTTTGAAGGTAAATATTGGGCGTAAGGTTTGTGGTTAAGGTTTGGGTTGATATTAGGCCTTAGGGTAAGGTCCACATTAGGGAGTTTAGGGTTAGGGGTTGAGGTTTAAAATTGAGGTATAGTGTTAGGTTTAGCTGCAGATGCTTAAGGTTAGGGGTTGAGGTATAGGGTTAGTGATTGATGTTTAGGGTTCAAGTTAGGTTTAGCTGTAGATGTTTAGAGGTTGTTGTTAAAGCATATGGTTAGCTGTAGATGTTTAGGACTAGGGTTTGAGGTGTAGAGTTAGTAGATGATGTTTAGGGTTGAGGTATAAGGTTAGTAGTTGATATTAAGGGGTTGAGGTATAGGGTCAGGTTTAGTTGTAGATGTTTAGGGTTGAGCTTGAGGTATAAGGTTATTTGTAGATGTTTAGGGTTAGGGGTTAAGTTTTAAGGTTAGTGGTTGAGGTTTAGGGTTGAGGTAAAGGGCCAGGTTTAGCGTTAGCTGGTGATGTCTAGGGTTGAGGTAAAGGGGTAAGTTCTTGATATTTAGGGTTTGAAATATAGGGTTAGTGGTTGATCTTTAGTGTTGAGGTATAGGGTTATTTGTAGATATTTAAGGTTGGGGGTTAAGGTTAGTGGTTGATGTTTAGGGTTGAGGTATAGGGTTAGTGGTTGATGTTTAGGGTTGAGGTATAGGGTTAGTTCTTGATATTTAGGGTTTGAAATATAGGGTTAGTGGTTGATCTTTAGTGTTGAGGTATAGGGTTATTTGTAGATATTTAAGGTTGGGGGTTAAGGTTAGTGGTTGATGTTTAGGGTTGAGGTATAGGGTTAGTGGTTGATGTTTAGGGTTGAGGTATAGGGTTAGTGGTTGATGTTTAGGGTTGAGGTATAGGGTTAGTTGTTGATCATTAGGGTTGAGATATAGTGGTTGATCTTTAGTGTTGAGGTATAGGGTTATCTCTAGATGTTTAGGGTTTGTGGTTAAGGCTAGTGATTGATGTTTAATGTTGAGGTATAGGACCAGGTTTAGCTTTAGATTTTAGGATTGCAGCTTGAGATATAGCGTTAGCTGTTGATGTTTATGGTCGAGGTAGAGGGTTAGCGGTCAATGTCTAGGGTTGAGGTATAGGGTTAGGTTTAGCTGTAGATGTTGAGGTTTGAAGAATAGGGCGATATGTTTAGGGCTGAAAGTTGAGGTCTAGAGTTAGGTTTAGTGGTTGAGGTTTAAGTTTAGGGATTGAGGTGTGAGGGGGTAAAGTTAGTGGATGGAATATTTGCCCTTCCTAAGCTTTTGATGTGTCATAACTCTCAGAGCCAAGTCCATACCAATGACAAAAATGTGCAAGTACAAATTACTCACAGCAAAATGTTTGTGCTGCTTTTTCAGCAGATAAAACACTGTATTGTACGGTGAAATGATTTACTGTTTGCAATCAAACCTATATGTGGTCTATAGAGAAGGAACATCAAACAGAGAGTGAACTCAGAAGGGATCTGCAGGCAGTACAATCTCTGAATAGCGAAGAAAATATTTTTTTCATATTTTTTAACAGCAGCACAAATAATGAGCAAAGTGTTTAATCCTTCTTTGCTTTGCTCTCACAAAAATGTATGCTTCCCTGCATGGCACCATACAACTATACAACATTTGCGGTTTGATTTTTGTTTTGTTAATGCCACACCTGAAGTAGCACACCATGAATCTTATATAAGGTAGTAATTAGTTTGTCTAGGCACACTTTAGAACATGGCACTTACGTTCAGAATCTTCATTTTTGAAGTATCCAATGAGTTTGGGCTCGTCGTCAAGGTTCTCAAAGGCAGCAAGTTCATGGCTTCCATCGATAAACTCTACTGGGTCCTCAAGTACCTGCACAGAAAGAGGTCCACCTTTATTGTTGTAGTAGCTACAGACAAGCAGCCATATTTGTAAAGGGCATGCCCCATACTGCTTCTTTGCAATTGGAATGGTCAGTAGTTTACTTTGGTTTAGTGCACATAGCACCATGCCAAGTAGAGACTGAAGGCTTGTTGAAGGCCAACTCTACACCAAAACTATTGTTTTACCCTTTTAGGAGCTTTCACTTATCTTCCTGTCCCGGGGACACAACAGGTAAGAGAATAACACTTTATTATTAAATTGTGGGAGGGGCAGTGACACAAACTGCTGTTAGGAAATCTCTAAAAGGCCTATAAGAAGTTGATGGGAGACTCAACCCATTGATGCACATTCCGTTCTGGGCTGGCCTTGAAGCTACTTGGTTTCCTCCATCAGTATAGAGGATAAGGTAATGTGCAAGGCACAAAGTTCCTCTTCTGAATTGATAACCTTTAAATGGCCCAAGATGGCCTTGTCCATACAGGGTTGGTCTCTAACAATTAATGTCCACTAACATACAATCCAATGAGGTCATCAAACAAACGACCAAGAGTCTAAGGTTTTTAATGGTAAAATTGATTCATAGCAGATCATCATCATTAAAAAACCTTGGACACTTGGACGTTTGTTCCCACTCCTGGATTGTATGAATGTCAATTCTCAACTCTGGGTACTTACACTGTTCCTAAGAGGAGTCCCAGTCTCGTGGAGTGCTGCTGAACTAAAGCCAATATGCCCAGTGACAATTTATAGGTGACCCTTAGAAAATATGAGATAAGAAAGAAGAAAATTTGTTCTTCCTTTCTTCTTTTTGTGTGTGTTTTAGTGCTTATATTGGAATGCGCTGCACAAACTGTTGGCGCTAAATAAATCTGATAAATTAATAATAATAATAATAATAATAATTTGGAGTTGGTTGGAGTTGTTTTTGGAAAACATGTCTGCATCCTCTGGAAAGAGATTTCAGTCACTCATGTCCCCCGCACAATCTTTTCAGATTTAGCCTGCATTCGGGAGGTGTAATTGGGGTCAGATGGGACTTAATTCAGTAAACACGGGCAGATTTACAGTCTCTGCCAGGCGAAGTGTGTCCTTATTAGAATAATTCTGCAGATAATGAGCGGCGGGAGGAATCCTAATTATCAAAAGAGAGATATTAGAGCTGCCACGGCCCGGGTGTTTGGCTGAAAATGTGTAATTTGTTGTCTTATACCTGAGGATGAAGAGTCTGCGCTCCCCCGCAGGAGGGAGAGCCCCCCACCCACTGCCACTAAACTAATGTTTACTCTGCCAGACCACCCCCCCCCTCCATCCAGGATCTGTGCGCTCAGTGCCAGCCTGGTACTGCTGTCTCCTGCCAACCCCGAGAATGTCGCATATCTCTGCATCCTTCTTCTGATTCATCTCCCTCCTCATTCTGTCTCTTCTCTCTCTTTAATCTGTCTCTTTTCTAGCTTGTTTACCCGTATCATATATGTCACTCTTCTTTCACTCCTTTCTCTTCTCTGTCTCTCTTTTTTCCTTTTTCTTCCCCCTCCATGTCTCCATCTCAATTTTCTTTTTTTCTGTCTACTCTGACTTTCTTTTTTCTCTGTTTTTCTCTGTTATCTCTCTCCTCTGTCTCTCTGTTCTCTCTCCTCTCTCTCGCCATCTCTCTCACCAATCTCCCATTTGGCTCTTCTCTCTCTCCTCTGTCTCTCCTCTATTGCTCCTGTCTCTCCTCTGTCTCTCTTCCCTCTCCTTTGTCTCTCCTCTATCTCTCCTCCCTCTCCTCTATCTCTCCATCTCCCTCTCCTCTGTCTCTCCTCTATCTCTCCTCCCTCTCCTCTATCTCTCCATCTCCCTCTCCTCTGTCTCTCCTCTATCTCTCCTCCCTCTCCTCTATCTCTCCATCTCCCTCTCCTCTGTCTCTCCTCTATCTTTCCTCCCTCTCCTCTGTCTCTCCTCTATCTCTCCTCCCTCTCCTCTATCTCTCCTCCCTCTCCTCTATCTCTCCTCCCTCTCCTCTATCTCTCCATCTCCCTCTCCTCTGTCTCATCTCCCTCTCCTCTGTCTCTCCTCTATCTCTCCTCCCTCTCCTCTGTCTCTGCTCTATCTCTCCTCCCTCTTCTCTATCTCTCCATCTCCCTCTCCTCTGTCTCTACATCTCCCTCTCCTCTGTCTCTCCTCTATCTCTCCACTCTTTCTCCTCTCTCTTCTCTGTCTCTCCCCCTATCTCCCTCCTCTGTCTCTCCATCTCTCTCACCAATCTCTTCTCTGGCTCTTCTCTCTCTCCTTTCTTTCTCCTCTGTCTCCCGCACCTTTCTCTCTCCTATGCCTCGCCTCTTTCTCTCGCTCCTACGTCTCTCCTCCTCTCTCTCTCTCTCTCTCTCTCTCTCCTCTCTCTCTTCTGTCTCTTCTATCCTTCCTCTGTCTTTCCTCTCTCTCTTCTATCACTCCCCTGTCTCTCTCCTCTCTCTCTCTCCTGTTTCTCTTTCTCTTCTCTGTCTCTCCTCTTTTTCTCTCTTCTGTCTATCATCTTTCCCTCTCTCCTCTGCCTCTCCTCTCTCTCTTCTCTGTCTCTCCTTTTTTTCTCTGCTCTGTCCCTCCTCTCTCTCTGTTTTTTTTCTCTCCTCGTCTCTTCATCTCTCTCTCCCTCTTTTCTATCTCTTCATCTCTTTCTCCTCTGTTTCTCCGTCTCTCCTCTACCTCCACTCTCCCCTCTGTCTTCCTTTTCTCTCCTCTGCATCTCCTCTGTCTTCCCTCTCTCCTCTGCATCTCCTCTGTCTTCCCTCTCTCCTCTGTATCCCCTCTGTCTTCCCTCTCTCCTCTGTATCCCCTCTGTCTTCCCTCTCTCCTCTGTATCCCCTCTGTCTTCCCTCTCTCCTCTGCATCTCCTCTGTCTTCCCTCTCTCCTCTGTATCCCCTCTGTCTTCCCTCTCTCCTCTGCATCTCCTCTGTCTTCCCTCTCTCCTCTGTATCCCCTCTGTCTTCCCTCTCTCCTCTGTATCCCCTCTGTCTTCCCTCTCTCCTCTGTATCCCCTCTGTCTTCCCTCTCTCCTCTGTATACCCTCTGTCTTCCCTCTCTCCTCTGTATCCCCTCTGTCTTCCCTCTCTCCTCTGTATCCCCTCTGTCTTCCCTCTCTCCTCTGCATCTCCTCTGTCTTCCCTCTCTCCTCTGTATCCCCTCTGTCTTCCCTCTCTCCTCTGTATCCCCCCTGTCTTTCCTCTCTCCTCTGTATCCCCTCTGTCTTCCCTCTCTCCTCTGTATCTCCTCTGTCTTCCCTCTCTCCTCTGTATCTCCTCTGTCTTCCCTCTCTCCTCTGTATCTCCTCTGTCTTCCCTCTCTCCTCTGTATCCCCTCTATCTTCCCTCTCTCCTCTGTATCTCCTCTGTCTTCCCTCTCTCCTCTGTATCTCCTCTGTCTTCCCTCTCTCCTCTGTATCTCCTCTGTCTTCCCTCTCTCCTCTGTATCCCCTCTGTCTTCCCTCTCTCCTCTGTATCTCCTCTGTCTTCCCTCTCTCCTCTGTATCCCCTCTGTCTTCCCTCTCTCCTCTGCATCTCCTCTGTCTTCCCTCTCTCCTCTGTATCCCCTCTGTCTTCCCTCTCTCCTCTGTATCCCCTCTGTCTTCCCTCTCTCCTCTGTATCTCCTCTGTCTTCCCTCTCTCCTCTGTATCCCCTCTGTCTTCCCTCTCTCCTCTGTATCTCCTCTGTCTTCCCTCTCTCCTCTGTATCCCCTCTGTCTTCCCTCTCTCCTCTGTATCCCCTCTGTCTTCCCTCTCTCCTCTGTATCCCCTCTGTCTTCCCTCTCTCCTCTGTATCTCCTCTGTCTTCCCTCTCTCCTCTGTATCCCCTCTGTCTTCCCTCTCTCCTCTGTATCCCCTCTGTCTTTCCTCTCTCCTCTGTATCCCCTCTGTCTTCCCTCTCTCCTCTGTATCCCCTCTGTCTTCCCTCTCTCCTCTGTATCCCCTCTGTCTTCCCTCTCTCCTCTGTATACCCTCTGTTTTCCCTCTCTCCTCTGAATACCCTCTGTCTTCCCTCTCTCCTCTGTATACCCTCTGTCTTCCCTCTCTCCTCTGTATCTCCTCTGTCTTCTCTCTCTCCTCTGTATCTCCTCTGTCTTCCCTCTCTCCTCTGTATCCCCTCTGTCTTCCCTCTCTCCTCTGTATCCCCTCTGTCTTCCCTCTCTCCTCTGTATACCCTCTGTCTTCCCTCTCTCCTCTGTATACCCTCTGTCTTCCCTCTCTCCTCTGTATCTCCTCTGTCTTCCCTCTCTCCTCTGTATCTCCTCTGTCTTCCCTCTCTCCTCTGTATCCCCTCTGTCTTCCCTCTCTCCTCTGTATCCCCTCTGTCTTCCCTCTCTCCTCTGTATCCCCCCTGTCTTCCCTCTCTCCTCTGTATCTCCTCTGTTTTCCCTCTCTCCTCTGTATCCCCTCTGTCTTCCCTCTCTCCTCTGTATCCCCTCTGTCTTCCCTCTCTCCTCTGTATCTCCTCTGTCTTCCCTCTCTCCTCTGTATCTCCTCTGTCTTCCCTCTCTCCTCTGTATCTCCTCTGTCTTCCCTCTCTCCTCTGTATCCCCTCTGTCTTCCCTCTCTCCTCTGTATCCCCTCTGTCTTCCCTCTCTCCTCTGTATCTCCTCTGTCTTCCCTCTCTCCTCTGTATCCCCTCTGTCTTCCCTCTCTCCTCTGTATCCCCTCTGTCTTTCCTCTCTCCTCTGTATCCCCTCTGTCTTCCCTCTCTCCTCTGTATCCCCTCTGTCTTCCCTCTCTCCTCTGTATCCCCTCTGTCTTTCCTCTCTCCTCTGTATCCCCTCTGTCTTCCCTCTCTCCTCTGTATCCCCTCTGTCTTCCCTCTCTCCTCTGTATCCCCTCTGTCTTCCCTCTCTCCTCTGTGTCTCTCCTATCTCTCTCTCTCTCTCCTCTGTCTTTCCTCTCTCTCTCTCTGTTCCTTCTCTCCTCTGTCTCTATCCTATTTCCCTCTCTCCTCTGTATCCCCTCTGTCTTCCCTCTCTCCTCTGTATCCCCTCTGTCTTCCCTCTCTCCTCTGTATCCCCTCTGTCTTCCCTCTCTCCTCTGTATCCCCTCTGTCTTCCCTCTCTCCTCTGTATACCCTCTGTTTTCCTCTCTATCCCCTCTGTCTACCCTCTCTCCTCTGTATCCCCTCTGTCTTCCCTCTCTCCTCTGTATCTCCTCTGTCTTCCCTCTCTCCTCTGTATCCCCTCTGTCTTCCCTCTCTCCTCTGTATCCTCTCTGTCTTCCCTCTCTCCTCTGTATCTCCTCTGTCTTCCCTCTCTCCTCTGTATCCCCTCTGTCTTCCCTCTCTCCTCTGTATCCCCTCTGTCTTCCCTCTCTCCTCTGTATCTCCTCTGTCTTCCCTCTCTCCTCTGTATCCCCTCTGTCTTCCCTCTCTCCTCTGTATCTCCTCTGTCTTCCCTCTCTCCTCTGTATCCCCTCTGTCTTCCCTCTCTCCTCTGTATCCCCTCTGTCTTCCCTCTCTCCTCTGTATCTCCTCTGTCTTCCCTCTCTCCTCTGTATCCCCTCTGTCTTCCCTCTCTCCTCTGTATCTCCTCTGTCTTCCCTCTCTCCTCTGTATCTCCTCTGTCTTCCCTCTCTCCTCTGTATCCCCTCTGTCTTCCCTCTCTCCTCTGTATCTCCTCTGTCTTCCCTCTCTCCTCTGTATCCCCTCTGTCTTCCCTCTCTCCTCTGTATCCCCTCTGTCTTCCCTCTCTCCTCTGTATCCCCTCTGTCTTCCCTCTCTCCTCTGTATCCCCTCTGTCTTCCCTCTCTCCTCTGTATCTCCTCTGTCTTCCCTCTCTCCTCTGTATCCCCTCTGTCTTCCCTCTCTCCTCTGTATCCCCTCTGTCTTTCCTCTCTCCTCTGTATCCCCTCTGTCTTCCCTCTCTCCTCTGTATCCCCTCTGTCTTCCCTCTCTCCTCTGTATCCCCTCTGTCTTCCCTCTCTCCTCTGTATACCCTCTGTTTTCCTTCTCTCCTCTGAATACCCTCTGTCTTCCCTCTCTCCTCTGTATACCCTCTGTCTTCCCTCTCTCCTCTGTATCTCCTCTGTCTTCTCTCTCTCCTCTGTATCTCCTCTGTCTTCCCTCTCTCCTCTGTATCCCCTCTGTCTTCCCTCTCTCCTCTGTATCCCCTCTGTCTTCCCTCTCTCCTCTGTATACCCTCTGTCTTCCCTCTCTCCTCTGTATACCCTCTGTCTTCCCTCTCTCCTCTGTATCTCCTCTGTCTTCCCTCTCTCCTCTGTATCTCCTCTGTCTTCCCTCTCTCCTCTGTATCCCCTCTGTCTTCCCTCTCTCCTCTGTATCCCCTCTGTCTTCCCTCTCTCCTCTGTATCTCCTCTGTCTTCCCTCTCTCCTCTGTATCCCCTCTGTCTTCCCTCTCTCCTCTGTATCCCCTCTGTCTTTCCTCTCTCCTCTGTATCCCCTCTGTCTTCCCTCTCTCCTCTGTATCCCCTCTGTCTTCCCTCTCTCCTCTGTATCCCCTCTGTCTTCCCTCTCTCCTCTGTATCCCCTCTGTCTTCCCTCTCTCCTCTGTATCCCCTCTGTCTTCCCTCTCTCCTCTGTATCCCCTCTGTCTTCCCTCTCTCCTCTGTGTCTCTCCTATCTCTCTCTCTCTCTCCTCTGTCTTTCCTCTCTCTCTCTCTGTTCCTTCTCTCCTCTGTCTCTATCCTATTTCCCTCTCTCCTCTGTATCCCCTCTGTCTTCCCTCTCTCCTCTGTATCCCCTCTGTCTTCCCTCTCTCCTCTGTATCTCCTCTGTCTTCCCTCTCTCCTCTGTATCCCCTCTGTCTTCCCTCTCTCCTCTGTATCCCCTCTGTCTTCCCTCTCTCCTCTGTGTCTCTCCTATCTCTCTCTCTCTCTCCTCTGTCTTTCCTCTCTCTCTCTCTGTTCTTTCTCTCCTCTGTCTCTTCCTCTGTCTCTCTCCTATCTCTCTCTCTCTCTCTCTCTCTCCTCTGTCTTTCCTCTCTCTCTCTGTTCTTCCTCTCCTCTGTCTCTTCATCTGTCTCTCCTCTGTCTCTCCATCTCTCTCCTCTGTATCTCCTCTATCCCCTCTGTCTTCCCTCTCTCCTCTGTATCCCCTCTGTCTTCCCTCTCTCCTCTGTATCCCCTCTGTCTTCCCTCTCTCCTCTGTCTCTCTCCTATCTCTCTCTCTCTCTCCCTCTCTCTCTCTCTCCTCTGTCTTTCCTCTCTCTCTCTCCCTCTCTCTCTCTCTCTCTCTCTCTCTCTCTCTCTCTCTCTCTCTCTCTCTCTCTCTCTCTCTCTCTCCCTCTCTCTCTCTCTCCTCTGTCTTTCCTCTCTCTCTCTCTGTTCTTTCTCTCCTCTGTCTCTTCATCTGTCTCTCCTCTGTCTCCCCATCTCTCTCCTCTGTATCTCCTCTATCCCCTCTGTCTTCCCTCTCTCCTCTGTCTCTATCCTATTTCCCTCTCTCCTCTGTCTCTCCTCTGATTCATCATCTTCTCTGTCATTTCTCTCTTTCTCCTCTGTCTCCCCTCTCTGTCCTCTATTTATTACCTGTATTATCTGTTTTGTCCCTCCTCTCTCTCTGTCTCGCCCCTTTGTCCCTTCTGTCTCTTGTCAATCTCTCTCCTCTCTGTCTCCTCTCTCTACTTTTTTTGTCTCTTCTCTCTATCTGTTTCTTCTCTATTTTTCCTCTGTCTCTTGTCTATCTCTCTCCTCTTTCTCTCACTTCTGTCTCTCCTCTGTCTCTCATCTCTGACTCTCCTCTGTCTCTCATCTCTGACTCTCCTCTGTCTCTCATCTATCTCTCTCTTCTCAGAGATATATTTAAAGGGTCCCAAATTATCAACTCAGCTTCTTAGTCTAATACGGTTTAGTGTAAAGGGGCTTTTTTTTTAGAGGGGGGGGGGGTCTCAAAACAATGGAAAACTGGCAGTTGACCACATTTGGGCTCCATCTTGAAAGAGGTTAGAGTGTCAGAAATTCAGAATCGTCCTGTGCACACTTCCTTTGTTATCTCAATGAGTTCTCCCGGTTCTTACCATTTACTGCTGAAGTACTATCCCTCACATTGTGGAGATTAGGAGGGGAGAAGGGGATTCAGTTGTTTAACAGAAGGCACCTGGGCAGGGCTGACACCATTTTTTGCCATTTCAGTTCAGAAAAGGCATGTGTTGTCAACCTATAACAGGGAATTGGGAGTTGAGGGCATTTCTGGCAGATCAACAGGTATTTTCCTACACATGTAGGATCTTTTAGCATCACTGGAGCAGTGACCCATGTCAAGTAAGAGGAAACCAATGTCTTCCAGTAAAACAATAATTTATGTCAAGTTACAGTAACCAAAGACTTATAAGACAATTATTTATTTTAAGTTTATATCGTGTTACGGGAACTAAAAACCTGCATCACATAAAGAGAAGCCAGTGACTTATTTTGAGTAAGCAGAGACACACAGTTTGCATTAAAAAGGGGAAGCAATGATGTACTGTACATTGAGTAAAAGCAAACCAAGGGCTGTTGTGAAGCACGGGGAAACCTAACAACTTACATCAAGTACGAGGAAGCTGATGTTCATATTAGTAAGGGAAATCTAAAGAGTTCTGTCAACTAGGAGGAACCATTGATGTACACTATATGGCCGAAATATTGTGGTTAGCTGACCGTTACACAAGGGTCCTGTTGAGGGCACATCATGGAAAGACATTTTTTACAATTGTCCTCTTCTAACCTTGTGGTACCAGTTTGGGGAAGGCCCTTTTCTCTTCCAGCACGACTGTGTCCCTGTGTACAAAGCCAGCTCCATAGAGACATGATTTGACCAGTTTGGTGAGGAGGTACTCAAATGGCCTGCACAGTGCCCTGACCTCAACCTTACTGAATATCTTTGACCAGTTTGTTGTGGAGGAACTCACGTGGCCTTCACAGTACCCTGAACTCAACTCTATTGAACCTTTTTAAACCTGTTTGGTGGGGAGGAACTTAACTGGTCTGCATAGAGCCCTGACCTCAACCCTACTGAACATCTTTGACCTGTTTGGTGTGGAGGAACCCAACTGGTCTGCATAGAGCCCTGATGTAAGGTAAATCGGATTCCTAGCACCAGAAAGCCAGTGCAGACATGCGATCATGCTCATGCGCATGCACATTGCACATGTACTAATTTTTTTGAGTGACGGGGCAATGTTAGATATACTTTGCCAGTTCGGTAAATGCATATTTGTGTGCATGCACGCACACATGCAGGTGCACATACCAATTAGCACTTGTCGTTCAGTGGCCTATTTAAACTGGTCTATCACTATGAGCAGTTGCTGAATGGTCTTCAGCCTGTTCCTGTGTTCCTGAGACCTGATCCACTGTACCTGCTTACCCATGTTTGGCCCAGCTTGCCTTTGGACTTCGCTTCTGCTCTTGCTTTAGCTCTGTTTACCTAAGTACTCTGACCTCGGCCTGTTTACTGGACTTGTCCTGCCTGTTGACTTTGTACTGCTTTGCCCAGCTGTTGCTAACCATGGCCTGCCTTCTGGACTTGTTTTGCCTTCTGACTTGGTTCCTCCTTGCCTGGTTGTTGCTGACTGTTGCTCGTCTCCTGGTCCTGTTTCTGTATCCTGCTCTGGTGCCAAAGCTGTTCCTGCATCCTGTTCCAAGGACTGCGACTACCAGCTCTACCTACCAATGGAGAGGACATCACCAGCTAGCTACTACGGCACTCGTGCTACTCCTTGCACTAGAATTCTCTGTCTCCACCTTCAGAAGTGTTGGGTGGGAGGTGCAAGAGAGGCCTCCGCACCGTTCCAGTCTTCACCAGGTACGTGATACCTGACATCAACCCTACCTGACCTCAACCCTACCCCACATCTTTGACAATGTATGGTGTGGAGGAACTCAACTGGTCTGCATAAAGCCCTGACCTCAAACCTACTGAACATTTTTGACCAGTTCAGTGTGGAGGAACTCGAGTGGCCTGCTCAATTCCCTGACCCCAATCCCACTGAACATCTTTGATCTGTTTGGTGTGGAAGAACTCGACTGGTCTGCATAGAGCCCTGACCTCAACCCTACTGAACATTTTTGACCAGTTTGGTGTGGTGGAACTTGATTGGTCTGTATAGAGCCCTGACCTCAACCCTACTGAACATTTTTGACCAGTTTGGTGTGGAGGAACCCGACTGGTCTGTATAGATCGACGACCTCAACCCTACTGAACACCTTCGACTAGTTTGGTGTGGAGAAACTGGAGTGACCTGCACAATGCCCTGTCCTCAACCCTACTGGACATTTTTGACATATTTTTGCGTTGAACAACTCAAATGGTCTGCACAGAGCCCTGACCTCAACTCTACTAAACACCTTTGACCAATTTGGTGTGGAGGAACTCAAATGGTCTGCACAGAGCCCTGACCTCAACTCTACTGAACACCTTTGACCAATCTGGTGTGGAGGAACTCAAGTGGTCTGCACAGTGCCCTGACCTCAACCCTACTGAACACTTTTGGGATAAATTAGAAAAACAGGTTTTCTCCTCCAACATCAGTACCTGAAATCACACCTATTGGACATCTTTGGGATAAACTGGATTGCCAATTGCGAGGCAGGTCTTCTCGTCCAAGTTCAGTACCTGACCTCATGCCTATTGAACACTATAGCAATAATTGGAATGCTGGTGGTGAGCCAAGTCCTCTCATCTAATATGACCTCACAAAAGCTATATACCTGACCTCACAAAAGCTGTTTTGGCTGAATGAACACAAATTCCCAGAGATACACTCTAAAATCTTGTGGAAAGTCTTCTCAGAAGGATGAAGGCTGTTATAGCTGCCCAGGAGGGGACAACTCCATAATATTGGCCATGGCTTTGGAATAAGACACCCAACAAGCTCACATAGGTATGATGGTCAGGGGTGTGCATATCTTTGGCCGTACAGTGTACATCAAATCAAGTAATGGAGAAATCTGTGACTTATGTCAAGTGAGGCTGAATCCACAACTTACGTCAAGTAAGAATTCCACCAAGGTGTCTGCTGAGAACTCTCCATCATACTCAATCATTTCATCATCCTTAAACACGTAGATACTGTCTTCTTCATCCAGTCCTGGAAAAACCAACACATAAAATGGAAGAAGGTTATACTCCAGTATTGCCAAAATGTTTTTGGACCTACAAAATATTGAAACATCTACTGAACATCCAACATTGACACACAGCTTATCTTGGAGGACAAATCCATGTAGATGCTTTAAAATATCCAGATCAATAAAGCAAGTATGCATAAATATTCTTCACATCTTTCCCTTTCTTCTTCTTCTCCTTAGCTTATTTTTCCTTCTGTTTATAAATTAAGTTTAATTCTTTTTTTTTTTTGGGGGGGGGGGGGTATTTTTGGGTGTAGAATCATTATTTTCTTTTAGAAGAAAAACTTTGGAGACACCAACTTTGCAAAGCAAGCCGTGCTTTTCTTGAATTCCTGAAGGTACCCTGTGCATAAAACGTCCAAGTTAGGTGGTTCTGACTCTGCTAGGAGAGAGGAAGTGACTGCGTCCTTCCACAAAGTCATCCAGCTTTCTGTGTAATCTGATCACCCCAGCTGTTTAGAACCTTCAAAATGTTGATGTGCTCATCATCTGGTGGTAAACGTATGTTAATGCAAGTTAAGATGTCTATATTACGTATATACAGTATAACCCCCCCCCCCCCCCCACCTCATCTACATGAACACCTGAAACCGCCATGGACGTCGCAGCATCTGGACCTCCTATGGTAATGTAACCTTTGTGATAGTCCAGCCAAATGTAATATACACACTTCTGCTCACACCGAGAATTAGGAATGACCTTTAGAGCGGTCAAACGGATAACAGGAATTACCAATGAAGGTCAGCATTGGCGGAATCGCATTACTATTTTAAATTACAAAAATATCAATAAATTTAAAAAAATAAATAATTTTGGATCACATCGCCATCGAGTTTTTATTAATTGCACAGTTAAGGAGGCTTCCCCTGACTTCCTGTGTGGTCACCGAAACAGGAAGTGAGCAAATATCTCTCTGACGGGGGGGGCACAGACAGTAATAAAACATTTTTTCCCCTTTCACCACTTCACGTCCTTCAGGCGTTTTAAAGGAACAAGCTCATATTATGCTTGGTTTCATTTTTTTTTACAGCTGGTGATTGGCCGGCGGTCACCGAAACAGGAAGTGAGCAAAAATCACTCTCCGACAGAGGCACAGAGACAGTAATGAAACATTTTTTAGTCCTGGACTTGGTCTTTAATCTTTAGTCCTGGAAATGGTTAAAACTCATATCATGCTTGGGTTTTCGGCCGGTGGTCACTGAAACAGGAAGTGTGCAAAAATCTCTCTGATGGGGGGCACAGGCAGTAATAAAACATTTTTTTTTTCTTTTCACCACTTCACATCCACAGGACATTTTAAAGCATCCTGGACTTGAAGTGGTGAAAACAAGCTCATATCATGCTTGATGTCAGTTTTTACAGCTGGTGATTGGCTGGTGGTCACTGAAACAGGAAGTGAGCAAAAATCTTTCACACAGGGGGGCACAGACAGTAATCGTTTTCTTTTTTAACCACTTCATGTCCTTAGGACATTTTAAAGCACACTAGACTTGGTTAAAAATCTGATAAGTGGTTAAAACAAGCTTGGTATAATTTTTTTTTTTATATCTGGTGATTGGCTGATCAGTAAAAGAGATCTGGATGGCTCTATAGCCACCTGATCACTCCAAAGGTAGGAAGAAGGGGGTGACCCACCACTTCTCCCTGCCTCCTCCCCTCCAACCCTCTGCCCATGGTTGTTCCCAGCTCTCCCGCTCCTCTGGGGAGCTCGGGGTCACAGTAAATGGCCAGAATAGTTCGATACACAGGAGATCAAGGAAAGTCCACTCCAGTGGCGGCTGGTGCTCCATTTTTTGGGGGGGCAAACAAACCATCCAACCCCCCCCCCCCATTCGGTCGATCGATCAAACCTCCCCTCGGTGAAGAGCCCCCCCCCCATCCATCGCTCGCCCACCAGAACCGCACTTAACCCATCCAGGTCGCGGGCAGCTTTGGCGGCTTCCCCCTGCATCCTCTTCCACGGCGGTTTCCTCCCTGCTTCTGCTCCCGGCAAATACGGTCGCTTCTCCTCTCGGCCAATCCGGTCTTAAGACCCGCTTCCTGATTGGCCTGGAGGAGAAGCTAGAAGACAATAGCGACTGGGTGGGCTCGGGGCGCAGTGCTCTGCGTCCCCTGAACCCACCCTTTTTTGAATCCAATTAGAGCCTCAGCTTCAAAAAATAAAAATAAATTCCATTGAAATCCATGCGTCCGGCACCCCTAATAGAGAGGCCACCACTGATCCATTCCCTGATCTCCTCTGTGGCTATTGAACCTGGAAGCAACAATGATTTCATCATTTCCTATTTTAAAACTGACATTCTTTGGCTATGGTAGCTGAGGATGGGGCTAATCAAGCACGATCTGCATTAGTCTAGCCTACAACCAGCCCCTTTTTGCTATTGAGGCAGTTTAGCTCATTTCCTCCTTGCCCTTGTGTGGTCTATGATCTCTAAATGCATTCCCTCCTGTGCTCCTGTGTATGAATGAACTTTGTTATTTTTGCCATTTCATTAACCACTAGAAGACCAGCCGCTGCAGTTATACTGGCTCTCCTGGGCAAATCACTGTAGCTATATATGTCGGACGCTTTAAGACCACTAGGGGGCGCATGCGCGAGCCCGCTGGCGCGACGACGGAGCCGATGCACATGCCTGGCGGCCGCGATCTCCAACCAGGCACCCACGATCGCTCCTGAGAGAGACAGAACGGAGGTCTGTCCATGTAAACAGACAGATCTTCGTTCTGTCAGGGGAGAGGAGACAGATCTGTTGTTCCTACTAAGTATGAACAGCGATCGGTCTCCTCCTCCAGGCAGTTAGAATCACTCCCTAGGACACACATTTAACCCCTTGATCGCCCCCCTAGTGTTAACCCCTTCCCTGCCAGTGACATTTATACGGTAATTAGTGACTATTTTTTTTAGCTCTGATCGCTGTAAAAATGTCAATGGTCCCAAGAAAAGTGTCCGATCTGTACGCCGCAAAGTCGCAGTAGCACTAAAAATCGCAGACCACCGCCATTACTAGTAGAAAAAAAAAGTTATAATAAAAATGCAATAAAGCTATCCACTATTTTGTAGACTCTATAACTTTTGCGCAAACCAATCAATATACGCTTATTGTGATTTTTTATTTTTTTTTACCAAAAATATGTAGAAGAATACATATCGGTCTAAACTGAGGAAGAAATTAGTTTTTTTTATATTTTTATGGGGGGATATTTATTATAGCAAAAAGTAAAAAATATTGCTTTTTTTTCAAAACTGTCTGACTTTTTTGTTTATAGCACCAAAAATAAAGACAGCAGAGGCGATCAAATACCACCAAAAGAAAGCTCTTATTTGTGGGGAAAAAAAGGACGTCAATTTTGTTTGGGTACGACGTCGCACGACCGCACAATTGTCAGTTTAAGCGACGCAGTGCCGAATCGCAAAAAATGGCCTGGGCATTAAGGGGGCAAATCCTTCCGGGGGGCTTAAGGTGTGGTTTTAACTGCATTTTCTGTCTCCGTCTGGTTTATGGTTTGACAGATAGCAATAAAGTTAAATAAACAAAACAAAAAAATACAATAGATAAAAATAAAAAAATTAAAAAATAAAACCACTTCAGTCCTCCTGTGAAAATACAAATGCGAGGCTAGGTTCTGCACGCAGGGGTGGGTCAAGGGGGGGGCAGGAGATGCCCCTGGGTGTATGGTAAGGATTGGGGGCGCCGCAAGTTCCTTCTAAAATAATGCTGATAGGAGTAGTGACAGCGGCATCACTATGTCTGTCAGCCAAGCGGTGGAGTGGCAAGGAGAGGAGGAGAGAGCCAGGAGGGTTGGGGGGGGGCAAAAGGTGCCCCTGGGTGCAGCATGTATGGTAAGGATTGGGGGTGCTGCAAGTTCCTTCTAAAATAATGCTGATAGGAGTAGTGACAGCGGCATCACTACGTCTGTCAGCCAAGCGATGGAGTGGCAAGGAGAGGAGAAGAGAGCCAGGAGGGTCGGGGGGGGGGGGGGGGGCAGAAGGTGCCCCTGGGTGCAGCATGTATGGTAAGGATGGAGGGGCACCTCCAGTTCCTTCTAATATAATGCTGATAGGAGTAGTGACAGCGGCATCACCATGTCTGTCAGCCAAGCGATGGAGTGGCAAGGAGAGGAGGAGAGAGTCAGGAGGGTCGGGGGGGGGGGCAGAGGGTGCCCCTGGGTGCAGCGTGTATGGTAAGGATGGGGGAGGGCACCTCCAGTTCCTTCTAATATAATGCTGATAGGAGTAGTGACAGCGGCATCACTACGTCTGTCAGCCAAGCGATGGAGTGGCAAGGAGAGGAGGAGAGAGCCAGGAGGGTCGGGGGGGGGGGGCAAAAGGTGCCCCTGGGTGCAGCATGTAAGGTAAGGATGAAGGGGCACCTCCAGTTCCTTCTAATATAATGCTGATAGGAGTAGTGACAGCGGCATCACTATGTCTGTCAGCCAATGGATGGAGTGGCAAGGAGAGGAGGAGAGAGCCAGGAGGGTCGGGGGGGGGGGGGGCAGAAGGTGCCCCTGGGTGCAGCGTGTATGGTAAGGATGGGCGGGGCACCTCCAGTTCCTTCTAATATAATGCTGATAGGAGTAGTGACAGCGGCATCACTACGTCTGTCAGCCAAGCGATGGAGTGGCAGGGAGAGGAGGAGAGAGCCAGGAGGGTTGGGGGAGGGGGCGGGGCAAAAGGTGCCCCTGGATGCAGCATGTATGGTAAGGATGGAGGGGCACCTCCAGTTCCTTCTAATATAATGCTGATAGGAGTAGTGACAGCGGCATCACTATGTCTGTCAGCCAATGGATGGAGTGGCAAGGAGAGGAGGAGAGAGCCAGGAGGGTCGGGGGGGAGGGGCAGAAGGTGCCCCTGGGTGCAGCATGTATGGTAAGGATGGAGGGGCACCTCGAGTTCCTTCTAATATAATGCTGATAGGAGTAGTGACAGAGGCATCACTACGTCTGTCAGCCAAGCGATGGAGTGGCAAGGAGAGGAGGAGAGAGCCAGGAGGTTCGGGGGTGGGGGGGGAAGGTGCCCCTGGGTGCAGCATGTATGGTAAGGATGGAGGGGCACCTCCAGTTCCTTCTAATATAATGCTGATAGGAGTAGTGACAGCGGCATCACTACGTCTGTCAGCCAATCAAAGGAGTGGCAAGGAGAGGAGGAGAGAGCCAGGAGGGTCGGGGGGGCAGAAGGTGCCCCTGGGTGCAGCGTGTATGGTAAGGATGGGGGGGCACCTCCAGTTCCTTCTAATATAATGCTGATAGGAGTAGTGACAGCGGCATCACTACGTCTGTCAGCCAATCGATGGAGTGGCAAGGAGAGGAGGAGAGAGCCAGGAGGGTCGGGGGGGCAGAAGGTGCCCCTGGGTGCAGCGTGTATGGTAAGGATGGGAGGGGCACCTCCAGTTCCTTCTAATATAATGCTGATAGGAGTAGTGACAGCGGCATCACTACGTCTGTCAGCCAAGCGATGGAGTGGCAAGGAGAGGAGGAGAGAGCCAGGAGGGTCAGGGAGGCAGAAGGTGCAACTGGGTGCACGTGTATGGTAAGGATGGGGGGGCACCTCCAGTTCCTTCTAATATAATGCTGATAGGAGTAGTGACAGCGGCATCACTACATCTGTCAGCCAAGCGCTGGAGTGGCAAGGAGAGGAGGAGAGAGCCAGGAGGGTCGGGGGGGGGGGGGCAAAAGGTGCCCCTGGGTGCAGCATGTATAGTAAGGATGGAGGGGCACCTCCAGTTCCTTCTAATATAATGCTGATAGGAGTAGTGACAGCGGCATCACTACGTCTGTCAGCCAAGCGATGGAGTGGCAAGGAGAGGAGGAGAGAGCCAGGAGGGTCGAGGGGGGGCAAAAGGTGCCCCTGGGTGCAGCATGTATGGTAAGGATGGAGGGGCACCTCCAGTTCCTTCTAATATAATGCTGATAGGAGTAGTGACAGCGGCATCACTATGTCTGTCAGCCAAGCGATGGAGTGGCAAGGAGAGGAGGAGAGAGCCAGGAGGGTCGAGGGGGGGCAAAAGGTGCCCCTGGGTGCAGCATGTATGGTAAGGATGGAGGGGCACCTCCAGTTCCTTCTAATATAATGCTGATAGGAGTAGTGACAGCGGCATCACTATGTCTGTCAGCCAATGGATGGAGTGGCAAGGAGAGGAGGAGAAAGCCGGGAGGGTCGTGGGGGCAGAAGGTGCCCCTGGGTGCAGCGTGTATGGTAAGGATGGAGGGGCACCTCCAGTTCCTTCTAATATAATGCTGATAGGAGTAGTGACAGCGGCATCACTATGTCTTTCAGCCAAGGATGGAATGCCAAGGTGAGGAGGAGAGAGCCAGGAGGAGAGAGCCGGGAGGAGGCGCGAGCTGTGCTCTCTCTCCTCCTCATAAACTTGCACACCAATGGATTTGGCATCTTTGCCCCGGGCAATGGATGATCTTGTCCTGGCACTGCCTGCATGTGTAGGTAAACGGAGATTGGACCCCCACAGGTGCCTGCAATTTTGAGTCTTGGCATGTTTGGTATCTATTTACTCGACGCGACCTCATCTTTTATATTTTACTAAAAATTGGGTAATATGTTGTGTTTTCTTGCATTAAAATTCATTTTAGTGTATTTTTTTTCCCTGGAAAATATGTGTTTGATAAACGGCTGCGTAAATATTATGCGGCACAGAAAATTGCAACAGCCGATATTTTATTCTCTGGGGCCTCTGCTTTTCAGAAAATATATAATGTTGTCCTTTTCTTGACGGAAAACGCTTGCAAAAAATATGTGTGTGAAAATGTATCTCTGTCCCTGTTGTTGGGGGGGGGACTTCCTGTGTGGTCACCAGGACAGGAAGTGAGGTTCAATCTCCATGAAAAGGGGGGGGAGGGAAATAAAAAAAACCCGGTAGAGGTTCCAACCCTTCTCTCTCTCTTTGGCTGGAGTTAAAGTAAAGGCGGCTCACGTACACCTTTCTTCTCCTGGCGCATCTTTCACGCCGCCGTCTGCTTGTATTTATGTGAAATACGAATCGCCCAATCTGACTAAAATATTTTCCTTCGCAGTAAATCGCCGGCAGATGTCCCGGAGACAGCGCAGGCCGGGCTACCGGGAATCGCTCAAGCTGTTTGCAAATCTGTGCTTTTTATCAGAGGGAGATTTCGGTGTGTTCCTCCAAATGTGGAGCTCGTGCTGTGATGTTTTTTTTCCACACACAAGTGTGTCCATGGATGGTCTTTGCTGTTCCATATTTCCATGGCTGCCTTTCAGGCGCAAAAAGGTGTGACTGCTCCCTCTAGTGGCCATCTGTATTTCACAGCCTGTGTATGGAATCAGCAGATATCTAACAGCTTACAGCGGAGCGCCTCACAGTGCCAGACAGAGGCCCCGCCTCCTTTCCTGGCTGGAGGACGCCCAGCATCATCCAGCCCAGGGATCCCCAAACTTTTCAGTACGAAGGCCACATAGTGTCTTTTATACATTTTTGTGGGCAGGAAAAAAATCAGTTTCATAATTAAATGAGTCCCCCCCTTACATTAGAGACCCAATCAGAGTCCCCCTTACTTTAGGATCCCCATTACATCGGAGCCCCCCACTAGAGCCCCACTCCCTACATTAGGGTCCCTGTCAGATTCCCCCCATTATATCAGTGTTCCCCCTTATATCAGCGTCCTGATCAGAGTCCCCCTTTACATCGGGATCCCCATCAAAGTCTCCCTTACATCGGGGTCCCCACTAGAGCCCCACTCCCTACATTAGGGTCCCTGTCAGATACCCCCCATTATATCAGTGTCCCCCCTTATATCAGCATCCTGATCAGAGTCCCCCTTTACAACGGCATCCCCATCAAAGTCTCCCTTACTTCGGGGTCCCCACTAGAGCCCCACTCCCTACATTAGGGTCCCTGTCAGTTTCCCCCCATTATATCAGTGTCCCCCCTTATATCAGCGTCCTGATTAGAGTCCCCCTTTGCAACGGGATCCCCATCAAAGTCTCCCTTACTTCGGGGTCCCCACTAGAGCCCCACTCCCTACATTAGGGTCCCTGTCGGATTCCCCCCATTATATCAGTGTCCCCCCTTATATCAGCGTCCTGATCCGAGCCCCCCTTTACAACGGGATCCCCATCAAAGTCTCCCTTACTTCGGGGTCCCCACTAGAGCCCCACTCCCTACATTAGGGTCCCTGTCAGATTCCCCCCATTATATCAGTGCCCCCCCATTATATCAGTGCCCCCCCTTATATCAGCGTCCTGATCAGAGTCCCCCTTTACATTGGGATCCCCATCAAAGTCTCCCTTACATAAGGGTCTTGATTAGAGTCCCTCCTTATATCAGTGTCCCCCATCAGAGTCCCCTGTAGATCAGGGTGCCCATCAGAGTCCCCTGTAGATCAGGGTGCCCATCAGAGTTCCCTGTAGATCAGGGTGCCCATCAGAATCCCCTGTAGATCAGGGTGCCCATTAGAGTCCCCTGTAGATCAGGGTGCCCATCAGAGTCCCCTGTAGATCAGGGTGCCCATCAGAATCCCCTGTAGATCAGGGTGCCCATTAGAGTCCCCTGTAGATCAGGGTGCCCATCAGAATCCCCTGTAGATCAGGGTGCCCATCAGAATCCCCTGTAGATCAGGGTGCCCATTAGAGTCCCCTGTAGATCAGGGTGCCCATCAGAGTCCCCTGTAGATCAGGGTGCCCATTAGAGTCCCCTGTAGATCAGGGTGCCCATCAGAATCCCCTGTAGATCAGGGTGCCCATCAGAGTCCCCTGTAGATCAGGGTGCCCATCAGAGTCCCCTGTAGATCAGGGTGCCCATCAGAATCCCCTGTAGATCAGGGTGCCCATCAGAATCCCCTGTAGATCAGGGTGCCCATCAGAATCCCCTGTAGATCAGGGTGCCCATCAGAGTCCCCCAATACATCAGTGTTCCCCATCAGAGTCCCTATCAGAGTACCTCTTATATCAGGGTCCCCATCAGAGTTTCCCATTACATCAAAGTCCCTATCAGAGTCCCCGCTTACATGAGAGTCTCTATCAGAGTACCCCCTACATCAGTGTTAACCATCAGAGTACCCCAGAATACCCCTGTACCCCACACTTTTCACATATTTATTTTTTAAAAATATTGAAAACCATTTATCATTTTCCTTCCACTTCACAATTATGTGCCACTTTGTGTTGGTCTATCACATAAAATCCCAATAAAATACATTTACGTTTTTTGGTTGTAACATAACAAAACGTGGAAAATTTCAAGGGGTATGAATACTTTTTCAAAGCTCTGTATGTAATGAAAAGGTAAAGGTTTTATTATTCTCACGTGGATGGGGGGAGGGGAGGGGGGGACCAGGGAAGGAAGAATCTGCACAGGTCGTCCTTATTAATTACCGAACATCATCTCAGGAAAGCAGGAAGGTATGGCGGAGTTGGGTCACCCGGGTAACTGGTTACAAATGATGGTACCCCGGGAGCCGCCCACTCCTACGCACGGCGGATCGCAGCCACTCACCCTCTCGTCTCTAATTACCAGCCACCTTAAGAAATAATTACCTCACCGTCACGCCAGACGCTGTCCGCCTAAACGCAGGCGCCTTCGGAAAAAAAAAACTCCGTACCCGCTTTTCTCGAACGCCCCCCTCCGGCTCGGGAACTTTTTTCTTTTCTCTAAACTTTTGACAGCTGACCCCCTTGAGGTTTCAACTCCTTGAGCGCTTGCCGAGCGGCTTGCGCCGATTTACGTCAGCGGAAGGGCACGGACAGGCAGATTAACGTTGCGGCTCCGCCTGCTGCGAGCTCCGTGAGTGTGATCGCGGTTCCCGCGGACTCCGTGTCCGAGGGGATACCCGCGATCGTCTCACGGAGAGGAAGGACAGGGAAATACTGATGTAAACAAGCATCTCCCCGTTCTGCCTAGTGACAGGACACTGATCACCGCTCCCTGTAATCGGGAGCGGTGATCAGTGTCGTGTCACACGTAGCCACGCCCCCCCCACAGTTAGAATTACTCCCTAGGACACGCTTAACCCCTACAGCGCCACCTAGTGGTTAACAGCTTCACTGCCAGTCACATTTAAACAGTAATCCATGCATTTTTAATCGCACTGATCGCTGTATAAATGTGAATGGTCCCAAAATAACGCCAAAAGTGTCCGCTGTGTCCGCCATAATGTCGCAGTCACGATAAAAATCGCTGATCTCAGAAAAGGAAAGTTTGAAGTTCAGCAGCCTCAGATATATCTGGATGAGAGGTACTGACTGCCAAGGGGTGAGTGAGCTCACCATGCATCCCTGTCTGACTGAAGTCTCCCCCCTTCTCTCTCCTGCCCCTTTGATCTCTCCCTCTCCTGAGTACCCTTTACATCAGAGTTCCCCTTTACACCAGATGCCACAGTGTTCCCCCTTACATCAGCAGACATCCCAACCTGCAAAAACTAATTTCGTCCCATGCTGTAAAGAGGTGTTTTTCTTAGGAAAACGGAGACTCAACGCAAGAATAACGTTTGTTCTCTAGCGTTTGAGAATTCACCCATTAAAATCAATGCAATTTGGTCCACCACAAAATGGCCGCCAGCCAGAGCCCTAATTACAAGGACAGATTGTTGGGGATGCTAGGAGCGGAAGCTGTTTGCAGAGGCGTCTGCGGGGACAGAGACGGTCTTCACAGCTGTTCCCCACACCGATCATTCCCGGGAGATCGGGAGGCGCATGCGGGTGTGTGGGAGCCGGCCGCAGACATGCGGGAGTCTCCTGCACCTCGCGGGAGACTTGAGATGTCTGCATCAGAGTCCTCCCCATACCTCAGAGTTCTCAGTGTTCCCCCTTAAATGAAGGTTCCCAGAGCATCCCTTATCTCAGAGTCCCCAGAGTTGTCCCTTATCTCAGAGTCCCCAGAGTTCTCCCTTATCTCAGAGTCCCCAGAGTTCACCCCTATCTCAGAGTCCCCAGAGTTCACCCCTATCTCAGAGTCCCCAGAGTTCACCCTTATATCAGAGTTCCCTTATACTGTAAGGGGGGACTGCAGATTCAGATGTAAAAGGGGAACTCTGTGGACTCTGATGTAAAGGGGGACTCTTGTTATTCACTTCATATGATTAGAAATGTTATTTAATAGCAAAATATATGTATAGTTTATACTATAAAAAAAATTGCTGTGCGCCGCTAAAGTGTTCGAGTTTGACTTGAAGAAAAGGTGGCATCCCTAATCATATCCATGCCATATCTGACAACACAGCCATCTACTCCGTATAATACCAAACTCGTATCACTCAGAGGTGGCAGAACGTGTGACCATCCTTTACACATGCGTCTGTTTTTCTTCCCAACAAAGGACCATGTGGAGCCTCGAAGTTGGGGGATGGTTTGAACCTCACCATGGAAACGGCTTCTATGGTGATGTGTAACCTGCAAACATTTCTACAACATATACTGTATCCTAATAGAGCACGGGCGACCTTGTCGTGTAAACCCCATATCTATTCAGGGTGGCACAAAATGGCTTGTGTGATGGCAAGGTCTCCTAGGTAACTCCACCTCAAGCCTCATAATATCGCTACCAGCCACATGATGACTCCAGCTAAGTAAAGCGTTCAGCCGAAGGTCGTCCACAACGTTTGCTTTGCGGGATTTTTATTAGCTGAAGTTTATTTTTTTATTATTTTTTTTAACTTGTCACCTTTAGGAAACTGTACTTACCAACAATATGGTCCCGGATCCTGGATGGTGGTCCTGCCCAGATTCTGCCTCTAAATATACTTGTAGCCCAAATCTCCGCAGTTATTGTCTTTTTGCGTTATTGTGCACGTGCAATAAGATTGATTCTGTGATCCCAGGACATGGCCCGGGACACATCATCGGCGGGACAGATGGACAAAATGTGGGTCAGTCTCGGAAAATGTGGGACAGTCCCGGAAAATCCGGGACAGTTGGCATCTATGATTATGCTGGCATGGTCCATTGTTGTCACCTTTAGAAAAACCTACTTACTAACAATATTGTCCAGGATCCCAGGATACTGACAACCCCGCCTCACAGTCCACATTTTGCCCGCCCACTTTCCAGGTGTGCGTGCCCAAACCACACCCACTTTATGGGTTGGGTGGATAAATATGTAGGGACTGCCCACTTTACAGGTGGATGCCACCCAGACCCCACCTCTAAATATGATAGGATCGTCCACTTGTGGCCTCCGATTGTCATAAATAATATCTTCTTGAGTTACTGAGCATGTGCAGTAAATCAAATAAGGTTGATGCTGTGATCCCAGGACATGGCCCAGGACACATCATCGGCGGGATAGATGGACAAAATGTGGGTCAGTCCTAGAAAATGTGGGACAGTCCCAGAAAACATGGGACAGTCCCGGAAAATACAGGACAGTTGGCATCTATGATTATGCTGGCATGGTCCATTGTCACCATCAGAAAAACCTACTTACTAACAATATTGTCCAGGATCCCAGGATACTGTTAACCCCGCTCCACATTTTGCCCGCCCACTTTCCAGGTGTGCGTGCCCAAACCACACCCACTTTATGCGTTGGGTGGGTAAATATGTAGGGACTGCCCACTTTACAGGTGGATGCCACCCAGACCCCACCTCTAAACATAATGGGATCGTCCACTTGTGGCCCCTGATTGTCATAAATAATACCTTCTTGAGTTACTGCACATGTGCAGTAAATCAAATAAGGTTGATGCTGTGATCCCAGGACATGGCCCGGGACACATCATCGGCGGGATAGATGGACAAAATGTGGGTCAGTCCTGGAAAATGTGGGACAGTCCCAGAAAACGTGGGACAGTCCCGGAAAATACAGGACAGTTGGCATCTATGATTATGCTGGCATGGTCCATTGTCACCATCAGAAAAATCTACTTACTAACAATATTGTCCAGGATACTGTGAACCCCGCCCCACAGTCCACATTTTGCCCACCCACTTTCCAGGTGTGCGTGCCCAAACCACACCCACTTTATGGGTTAGGTGGGTAAATATGTAGGGACTGCCCACTTTACAGGTGGATGCCACCCAGACCCCACCTCTAAACATAATGGGATCGTCCACTTGTGGCCCCCGATTGTCATAAATAATACCTTCTTGAGTTACTGCGCATGTGCAGTAAATCAAATAAGGTTGATGCTGTGATCCCAGGACATGGCCCGGGACACATCATCGGCGGGACAGATGGACAAAATGTAGGTCAGTACAGGAAAATATGGGACAGTCCTGGAAAATGTGGGACAGTCCCGGAAAATCCGGGACAGTTGGCATCTATGATTATGCTGGCATGGTCCATTGTTGTCACCATCAGAAAAACCTACTTACTAACAATATTGTCCAGGATCCCAGGATACTGTTAACCCCGCCCCACAGTCCACATTTTGCCCGCCCACTTTACAGGTGTACGTGCCCAAACCACACCCACTTTATGGGTTGGGTGGGTAAATATGTAGGGACTCCCCACTTTACAGATGGATGCCACCCAGACCCCACCTCTAAACATAATGGGATCGTCCACTTGTGGCCTCCGATTGTCATAAATAATACCTTCTTGAGTTACTGCGCATGTGCAGTAAATCAAATAAGGTTGATGCTGTGATCCCAGGACACGGTCCGGGACAGGTCATCAGTGGGACAGACAGACTAAATGTGGGACTGTCCCGGCAAATCCGGGACAGTTGGCATCTATGATTATGCTCAGATGGCCCACTGTTGTCACCATCATCAAACTGGGCCGGGGAATGCCATTCAGCCACCACTGGAGTACATGTAGACAGGAAGAGGCTGCAGCAAAAACCTGTCAAAAATGGTTGGCATGCACTTAAAAGCTGAACCCCAGACACCAAAACCTTGTAAAAGTAGAAGCGACGTCATCAATGTTCTGTACATAGCCTAAGCAGACAGCAGAGCTGTAGGAAGGGCCCAGCAGGCTCCACCCACTACAGAAAACCACAGGAGGGGGCGGAGACAAGACCAGTCATCTGAGGTTTCTGCTTGTCCCACTTTGCCTTTATACCAGGGGTGGGTAACTACGGCCCTCCAGCTGTTGTGGACCTACATGCCCCATGAGGCAATGCAAGACTGAAGCATAGTAACACAATTTACTATGATTCAGTGATGAATGGACACAGGAGCTATTGGTAATGATCGCTCACTGTGTTCATTCAGGAAAGAAAGGGGCCAGTAAATTACATATCCCTTCCCCCGCCCCCCATCCTGAAACATCCCCCTGTGTGCCCGGTGGGAGAGGAGGGAAGCTGGCAGCGCTGCGGGGGAAAGGGGCACATAGGGGGGACCAGACAGCAGATGGAAGGGGCACATGTGCTAGAACCAATCCCCCTGCAGTGCAGCCGGAGGGGGTAAAGAAGAGGAGAAGCTGGCAGCGCTGCGGGGGGAGGCAGAAGAGGATCGATGTTTGCAATAAGACAGTACAGCCGGACCTCCTTCTCCTCAGGTGCCCGGGTCCCCCCATTTAAACTGATGGGGCCCGGGCCCAGTACAGGAGGGCTGGCTGTACTGCCTTATCAGCAGCCCTGCCACCAAGTACATTGGGTGCACATCTCACCGCATCATCAGAAACAGATTGTTATCTTCAAGGAATGTTAGAAATATGGATGGGGAACGATGGTTTTTATCGAGTCCCCATCGATCGGATTCCTTGTATCGTCTCATCATTGCGGTATTAACGGCGATTCGATATCCCAAGTGGTACACCTTTATTTAAAAAAAAAACATGAAGTTTAGGCTCAATATTAATTAGTCTTATTGCTGGAGACATTGTGATAACTGCACGTTAGGAGAGCGGGGACGAGAGCGCCTCTGCCATTACACGGACTGCGTTCCAAGAAAGTGGGCAGCGAACATCGACCCTTCGCCATTTCTCGGAATAGAAGAGGCTGGGGGGCTCTTATTATTAGACGAGACAGAAGCACCGTTTCTTTGTGTTGATGATGCAATCATAAGCGCTTCTGAAATATGTGGCTGTTAGAGGCTCCCAACATTGCCCTTCTTCACCCGGCCCCAGTGTGCAGGGCATTACAGGAAGCCAATATAAATACTGGTACTTACACTTGCCACTTTTTAAAATAAATCCTTTTTTTTTTTTCAAGAATACATATTTGCATTCAAAGCAGAACCTCAATCTCTCAATCAACATGGACTATTTTTTAATCCTTATGGTGCCAGAATTAGTAAATAGATAGGAAAGTGTATTATATTTACCTGTTTTAAACTTTTTTCTTACCCTGTTTCCCCGAAAATAAGACCTAGCGTGATTGTCGGTGATGGCTGAAATATAAGCCATACCCCCCGAATAAGCCCTACCCTGTTTCCCCGAAAATAAGCCCTACCCTGAAAATAAGACCTACAAGGACTTTAACTAGGGCTTATTTGGGGGGTAGGGCTTATTTTGCAGCCATCACCGACAATCACGCTAGGTCTTATTTTCGGGGAAACAGGGTACATTTTTTTCAGTTACTTCCTGGTTACTCGCCTAGGCCAAAATGATGTCATACATTCCAGGAGTCCACAGGAGGGAAGGAGGGGCTTTCTCAGCTAAGCACACCCTCCTGTCTGCATGCCTAAGCTAAAGGCAGATGAATTCCAAGAAGTAAATGCTACATGAATCATCTGCCCTTACTTAAGATGGCTGCAGTTAGACAAGCTAGGTGGCTGTTAAGATTTCTCAGCAAAAAGCAAGGAGACATTGATGGGTGGGGGAGTTTGCTTTGTGCATTAAAAATTAATTAAACAGCGTTTTTGGTTTGTGGTGCTCAGATGCAGTGTTGTTCTGCTTTAAGCTTTAAGGCGGAGTCAGGAACATCTGGCCTGCAGAACCAGAGGCTCAGAATAAGTTGTTCCCAGGACACCAGGTAAATATCAGCCAGCAATTTTAATACATATAGGCTGCATCCAGCTGTCACCCATCTTAATCTCTTACTGCTCACAAAACACATATGAGCAGTGGCAAAGAGGGTGGGCTGTAACGGCGCATGTATGCGTCAATGGCCTCCTGAGGTTTCTGTGCTGAGAGCACGCTCACTGCCTTTGATAATAGCCGGCACTGTCATCATGTTTTAGGATTGTGTAGTACAGTATTGCGATAAACACATACACATTACAATTTGTACAACCCCTCCCCCTTAGCTCTATCGAAAGCCAAAACTCCACCTTGCTTGTAGTTGATCTGGTGCTCCTGGAAAGCGCCTGTTTGGGATGCTGGAACACCCACTGCAGGCTCCTTATTGCAGAAGCAATTATGTAAAAAAAAAGAAAAACTAGTGACACAGCCACCACTTGTATGTAACCTGGCGCTCCTAGAAAGCGCCTGTTTGGGATGCCAGAACACCCACTGGAGGCTCCTTATTGAAGAACCAACAATTTCAAAAAAAAGAAAAAGGAGTGAAACAGCTACCAATTGTATGTAATTTGGCGCTCCTGGAAAGTGCTTGTTTGGGATGCTGGAACATCCACTGCAGGCTCCTTAATGCAGAAGCAATGATGTACAAAAAAAAAAAAAAAGAAAAATTATTGACGCAGCCACCAATTGTATGTAATCTGGGGCTCTTAGAAAGCGCCTGTTGGGGATGCTGGAACATCCACTGCAGGCTCATTACTGCAAAAGCAATGATGTAAAAGAAAAAGAAAAAGGAGTGACACAGCCACCAATTGTATGTAATCTCGTAGAAGGTGCCTGTTTGGAGTGCTGGAACGCCCACTGGAGGTTCCTTATTAAAGAACCAACAATCTAAAAAAAAGAAAAAGGATTTACTTAGCTACCAATTGTATGTAATTTGGCGCTCCTGCAAAGTGCCTGTTTGGGATTCTGCAACATCCACTGCAGGCTCCTTACTGCAGAAGCAATGATGTAAAAAAAAGAAAAAGAAGTGACGCAGTCACCAATTGTATGTAATTTGGCGCTCCTAGAAAGCGCCTGTTTGGGATGCCGGAACACCCACTGAAGGCTCCTTAATGCAGAAGCAATGATGTAAAAAAAAAGAAAAAGGAGTGACACAGCCACCAATTATATGTAATCTCCTAGAAAGCGCCTGTTTGGAGTGCTGGAACACCCACCGCAGGCTCTTTATTGAAGAACCAACAATGTAAAAAAAAAAGAAAAAGGAGTGACACAGCTACCAATTGTAGTTGATTTGGTGCTCCTGGAAAGTGCTTGTTTGGGATGCCGGAACACCCACTGCAGGCTCCTTAATGCAGAAGCAATGATGTAAAAAAACAAAAAGGAGGGACACAGCTACCAATTGTATGTAATCTCCTAGAAAGTGCCTGTTTGGAGTGCTGGAACACCCACTGCAGGCTCCTTATTGCAGAAGCAATGATGTAAAAAGAAAAATGAGTGACACAGCTACCAATTGTATGTAATCTGGCGCTCCTAGAAAGCGCCTGTTTGGGATGCTGGAACACCCACTGCAGGTTCCTTATTGAAGAAGCAACGATGTAAAAATAAAAGAAAAAAAAATTACACAGCCACCAATTATATTTAATCTGGTGCTTCTGGAAAGTGCCTGTTTGGAATGCTGAAACATCCACTGCAGGCTTGTTACTGCAGAAGCACGGATGTAAAATAATAAAATAAATAGAAAAAGGAATGAGGCACAGACACCAATTGTATGTAATTTGGTGCTCCCCAAAAGTGCCTGTTTGAGATGCTAGAACACCCACTGCAAGCTCCTTACTGCAGAAGCAATGATGTAAAAAAAAAAAAAAATGAAAAGAAAAAGGAGCGGCACAGACATCAATTGTATGTAATCTGGCGCTCCTGGAAAGCGCCTGTTTGAGGTGCTGGATCACCCACTGCAGGCTCCTTATGGCAGAAGCAGCGCTGTAAAAAAAAAAAAAAAGCAGTGACAGCCACCAATTGGATCCAACCACAGGTTCAGCCCAGGTTCCAAAAACTCCCATGCTACTGCCCTCCTCCCGACCCCGTTGCGACTCCAGATCTCAGATTAAAGCAGGCTGAATGAGCTCTTGTGAATTTGGCACAGTTGCATTGTCTGCTTGACAAGCCTGGCTCTATGTCTAGGCCGGCACTGGCTGTTCCTGAAGACTTGGAAATGGACAATTGGTCCAGGATCAGTCTTTGTACGCCGGCACAAAAGCGCTCCCCGGTGCTCCATCGGCGCTCCGGCTGCGACAATTCCCTCGCCCACAATGGATGGTAATCTCTCCCGTAATTAAAAGGCAGCAACATTGCCACTACATTAACTTCCTGGCTGGTAATAACAGGGGGGAAGACGGGGCCCGGGTCATTAGACTAAGTGCGCAGCGCCCACCCCCGGGGATCATTGTCACTCACATGCTCCATTTGTCTCCGTCTGACATTAATGCGGAAATGGCGGCGGGGGGGGCCAAGGCGATGGCGAATTCTCACACTCATTGCCCTTAAAGTAAAGATCTAATCCTTTTCCTACTCCATCCAAAAAGAAAAAAAAGAAAAAAAAAAGATTGGCTCTGTAATACACTTTAAAAACTTTTGATTTTTTTTTTTTTTTTTTAATATGGATAGAGCAGAAGCGGGTTAGAACCTGTGTTAGAGTTTATTAAAATATTGAAATATTTCCAAAATGAATACAGAAGACAATAACAGTTTTAGTAGAGTGGGGCATGTGGTTTCCTGTGCTTGTGAGACTCGCCCCCCCCCCCCACACACACACACACACACACTTCCTGTATCAGTGTCACAAAGACAGGAAGTGAGGGAAAATCTCCTCAATGGGATTACAGGCAGAAAAAAATTTTAGCTGACATATACTATATTGCCTTCCCTGGTTCCCCCCCTCTTAACCCCTTGACGCCGGCCCTTTAAGGGGTTTGCTATGCCAAGAGGCAGGGCTGAAAAGTTTCGATCGCAAACAGTGATTGGGAACTTTTCGTGAGCTGCCGGTCACTGTGTCGGGAGCGCGCAAGGCGTGCGCTGTCGGCACAGCACTGTCGGCGCTATTGCACGCAAATAGGCGGCCGCTCGGCGCCAAGGCCCAGCCCCTGAGAGGCCACATATTTGCGTGGGCTCGGCGCCAAGTAGTTACAGACAGTGGAGACTGAGGAAATACTTCCTCTTGCCTGCAGCAGACCATAGCTCCCAACTGTCCCTGATTTTGAGGGACTGTCCCTGATTTGGAGCAATGTCCCTCCGTCCCTCTTTCCCCCTCATTTGTCCCTCATTTTGGTCTGATCCATACAGTTGTACATGAAATGCCCTTCTTTCAAAAGGGGTTTCCTAGTGCTAAACCTTTCATCCAAATTCTAAATTGCTGCATTTGTAAATTTTAAAAGCCAATATAAAGGAATAGTAGTGGAAAAAAAAAGCCTTCGTGGATTTAATTAACCTTTTTTTTGTGGTTAATTCTCCTTTAAGGGGGTGTGGCAGGGGGCGTGTCCTATGCCTACATACGTTTGCTAGTAGGTGTCCCTCATTTCCATCTCAAAATGTTGGGAGGTATGCCATACCTCAGGCATGTAGGCCTCACTGTTAACATTTAATTAGTATGACCGTTCCTCAGGCACGTAGGCCACCTTGTTTACAGTCCACCAGTATGACCATACCTCAGGCACGTAGGCCTCACTG
The DNA here is from genome assembly GCA_037952925.1 of Lithobates clamitans. Lineage (NCBI taxonomy): Eukaryota > Metazoa > Chordata > Amphibia > Anura > Ranidae > Lithobates > Lithobates clamitans. The sequence goes on along the minus strand of JBBGZY010002659.1, from coordinate 314,995 downwards.
TTAACAATTAATCAGTATGACCGTTCCTCAGGCACGTAGGCCACCTTGTTTACAGTCCACCAGTATGACCATACCTCAGGCACGTAGGCCTCACTGTTAACATTTAATCAGTATGACCGTTCCTCAGGCACGTGGGCCACCTTGTTTACAGTCCACCAGTATGACCATACCTCAGGCACGTAGGCCTCACTTTTAACAATTAATCAGTATGACCGTTCCTCTGGCATGTAGGCCACCTTGTTTACAGTCCACCAGTATGACCATACCTCAGGCACATAGGCCTCACTGTTAACAATTATTCAGTATGACCGTTCCTCAGGCACGTAGGCCACCTTGTTTACAGCCCACCAGTATGACCATACCTCAGGCAAGTAGGCCTCACTGTTTACAGTCAATTAATATGACCATGCTTGAGGCATCTAGGCCGCACTGTTTACAGTTAATCAGTATGACTGTACCTCAGACAGGTAGGCCACACTGTTTACAGTCAATCATTTTGACCATACCTGAGGCACATTAACCTTTTTTTTGTGGTTAATTCTCCTTTAAGGGGGTGTGGCAGGGGGCGTGTTCTATGCCTACATACGTTTGCTAGTAGGTGTCCCTCATTTCCATCTCAAAATGTTGGGAGGTATGCCATACCTCAGGCACGTAGGCCTCACTTTTAACAATTAATCAGTATGACCGTTCCTCTGGCATGTAGGCCACCTTGTTTACAGTCCACCAGTATGACCATACCTCAGGCACGTAGGCCTCACTGTTAACAATTATTCAGTATGACCGTTCCTCAGGCACGTAGGCCACCTTGTTTACAGCCCACCAGTATGACCATACCTCAGGCAAGTAGGCCTCACTGTTTACAGTCAATTAATATGACCATGCTTGAGGCATCTAGGCCGCACTGTTTACAGTTAATCAGTATGACTGTACCTCAGACAGGTAGGCCACACTGTTTACAGTCAATCATTTTGACCATACCTGAGGCACATAGGCCGCACTGTTAGCAGTTAATCAGTATGACTGTACCTCAGGCATGTACCCTATGCTGCACTGTTTAGAGGCTACCAGTATGCCTATACCTCTGTCATGTAGACTGACAGTCCACTGGAAGGAACGCACCCCTCGACATGTAGGCCGCACTGTTTACAGTCCTGGTGTGAGGAGTACCAGTGCAGTCTTTGTGACATCCTCATGGCAGTTTGCCTGAGCTGGGAATTCTGCAAAAGCCCTTTTCCATTAACTTACCCCCCCCAGTAACGCACTTCCTGTCCTAGGTTGACAACATTCACTGTACTGTATGTATGGAGGAGCAGTGTTTGTCCCCCTAGGACAGGATGACGGAACACCTCCTGATCTCCATAATATAGGCAGGTGCTCTGTAGTTTCAAAATGTGAGCAAAAAGATAAGTGTGCTTCGGATAATCCTGAGTGCAGAGGACACAGGACAGCACCGGATTTCTTTTAAAGGTCCCACACCTTCAAACTAAAAAGTGGCAACCCCTATATTTTTCTCCTGGTGGGTCCCGTTCACGGCACTTTGGACAGAGACTGATGGCAGACCTTTATGAAAGTGGCAACTGAGAAGAAGTACCATGACCCATTTCTTGTTTTTCTTCCAACTGCAGCAGATTGTCAGTTGATGGGGTGAAAACGGCAACAACAAAAGGGTGCACTCTGACTGCAATGCAGTGTACTGATTTCCTTAATCTGCCACCATCTCCCATTAGATGATAGCCACTCGAGATTAACTTCCACCCTTCTGATGAGGAGCCCCCTGAGGAGCGGGCCCACTAGTCCTTCTGTCGACTCTTCCAATATAGAGGCTTTTAGAGTGCGTGCCAGGCTCATCTCGCTGAGCATTACGCCAATCTACCGCTAATGAGCAAGTCGTTTATCAGCGAGTTTAACGCAACCGGGTTTGTTTGTGATTCATTCCACTAAAACATTGTGTTCTCCGCAAAGCCTCAGCGCCTGGAGCCCCCCCACCTCTCCTTTAGCCGAATAGGGGTCTCTATGGAAACCAGCCGCTTCACTTTTAAAGTTAATTGGACCTAGCCTTTAATGTCTGTAACCTGCTCCTTCTGTGAGATTGTTTATGAATAAGGAAAATAACAGCATTCCTCCTGGGCATCAATAAAGAGGAAATTAGATTTAGCATCCTCAGGAGCCGAGTATGGACAGAGAAAGGAGATGGACGGAAAGGTTAAAGAAGTGCAATCGTTAGTTCTACATTCCTTCTTTTCCTAACTTTGTTTTTTTTTTCTACTTATTTTTTCCTTCCTTCCCTCGATTTCTGTCTTTATTCCCTCCTGTGTTTCCTTCATTTGCTCACTTATTTCATACTTTCCTTTATTTCCCCATTCCATTTCCTCCTCGCTTTCCTTCTTTCAGTTCTTGGCATACTTCTTTTCATCCAAAGCCCTTCTTTTGCTCCCTTTGTTTCTTTTCTTCCAGCCTTTCTTCCTTTCCCTCTCTTTTTTCTTATTTCCTTTCTTTCTTTTCCTTCCTTCTATCCTCCCACTATCCTGGTTTCTTCTTCCCTCCATTTCTTTCCTACCTCCATTTCCTTTCTTCCTTCCCTCCTCTCTATCCTTCTTCCTTCCTTCTCTCCATTCCTTCCTCCCATCCCTCTATTTCTTCCATTCTTTTCTACCTTCCTCCTCTCTTTTCCTTTATTCCTTCCTTTTCCCTTCCTTCCCTCTTTTCCTTCTTTATTCTTTACTCCTCTTCTTTTCTTCCCTCTCTTCATTCCTCCCTTTTCCCTTCCTTCCTTCTATTCCTCCCTTACTTCTTTAATTTCTTTTCTTCTTTCCTTTTTTTTCTTCCCTTTGTTACCTAATTTTTTCCTTAGTTTCCTCCTTTCCTTCCTCCTCTCTATTCCTTCCTTCCACCCTTCTACTCTTTCCTTCTTCCTTTATTCGTTTATTTCTTCCTTTTTCTTCCTCTTCTCCTTTCCTTTCTTTTTCTTTAGTCCCTCCTTTTCTTTCTTATTTCCATTCCTTTCTCCTATCCCTTCCATCCCTGCTGTCCGTCTTTCCTCCTATCTTTTTTTTTCTTCATCTTTCTTTCCTCCTCTCTTTTGCCTTCCTTCTTTCTTTCTTTCTTTCTTTCTTTCTTTCTTTCTTTCTTTCTTTCTTTCTTTCTTTCTTTCTTTTCTTTTTCCTTCTTTCCTCCTCTTTCTTTCTGTCTTTCTTCCTCTCTTATACCTTCTTTCCTTCTCTCTTTTTACTTCCTTCTCCTTTTCCTTCCTTCCACCTCTCTTTTCCTTCTTTTCTCCTCTCTTTTTCCTTCTTTCCTCCTCTTTCTTTCCTTCCTCCCCTCTTTTTCCTTCTTTCCACCCTCTTTTTCCTTCGTTCCTCCTCTCTTTTTCCTTCTTTCCGCCTCTTTCTTTCCTTCCACCTCTCTTTTTCCATCTTTCCCCCTCAATTTTTCCTTCTTTCCTCCTCTTTCTTTCCTTCCGCCTTTCTTTTTTCCTTCTTTCCTCCTCTCTTTTTCCTTTTTTCCTTCTTTCCTCCTTCCTTTTTTTCTCTTCCCATCCCTTTTTCGTTCTTTCCTCCTCTCTTTTTTCTTACTTCCTTTACCCCTTTTCCATCCTTCCTCCTCTCCTTTTCTTTCTTTCCACCTCTCTTTTTCCTTCTTTCCTCCTCTCTTTTTCATTCTTTCCTCCTCTTTCTTTCCTTCCTTCTCTCTTTTTCCTTCTTTCCTTCCCTCCTTTTCTTTCCTTCCTCCTCTCCTTTTCCTTCTTTCCTCCACTCTTTTTCCTTCTTTTCTCCACTCTTTTTCCTTCTTTCCTCCATTCTTTTTCCTTCTTTCCTCCTCTTTTTCCTTCTTTCCTCCTCTCCTTTTCCTTCTTTCCTCCTCTCCTTTTCCTTCTTTCCTCCACTCTTTTTCCTTCTTTTCTCCACTCTTTTTCCTTCTTTCCTCCACTCTTTTTCTTTCTTTCCTCCTCTTTTTCCTTCTTTCCTCCTCTCTTTTTCCTTGTTTCCTCCTCCCCTTTTCCTTCTTTCCACCTCTTTATTTTTTTTTCCTCCTCTCTTTTTCCTCCCTTCCTCTTTCTTTCTTTCTTTACCAGGATGACGCAATGTAGCAGACATACACTTGATGCAAAGACCAGGAAGATTACACCTTTTGAGGAATGACATCTCCCAGCATGCCCCTTCATCATCCATTAGCAGCCAGAGTTAGAAGTGTTTTCCAGGCGATGTGCCCCTCTCCCCTATCACAGCCTTTGTCATCATTGATCACACTTCTCGCTGACTCAGAACCTCCTCGCTCATTAAGTGGGCGTCACCCACACAGTGACTACACACTGTGGCATCAAGGTGACGGTACCTAGCTGAGAACGCAGCTTAATGATAATTAACAATTTGTGAGATTTGTTTTGTTATGGCTCCTAATGTGAAATGGATTCCTAAGCTTTGCAACGAAGGCCCTACTTCCACCTCCTAGTACAAGTGGCCTTGCCAACACACATTGAGCAGACATGGTTCACCATTGTCCCTATCAGGAAGCCAGTCCTGACCAATGATGGGCAGCTGACAATGGAGCTGGTGCATCTAGCAGGGAGTGAGTGGAAGAAGCTGCAGGAGATCAGCAGCAAATCATGAAAAAAAAAAAGGTGAAAACAATACTTTAGCAAGCTAAATGTAATCTAGCAAGTGCAGAGCTTGAACAGTGATCCTGCCAGGGCTCTTTATTTATTTAAAAACCTGTTTAAAAAATAAATGACTTTGCTACATAACAGCTAGAATTTAATAGCACAATATTGTTAGAGTTACAAAGGTTCACACTAAATCTTCACACCTAGCAATCTCATTAGAGTGTGGTGCAGCAGTGCCCCCTAATGGTACACATGCTAACTACATCTTAAATACATTTATTCAGAATTCTTGACACTACAGTAATGAGTTATTTCAAAATGAATGACTTTTCAACCAATCTCTTTTATTCTACACATCGACAATAATCAATCTTTGGAAAAAAAAAAAAACAATGTTCTGAGACACTCAGAATTGTGACTTATTTTTTTGAATATAAACTACTTATAGCAATGAGTTGAAGTTTTAGGTACGCAACATTAACAGTAGCGGAGACTTGTACCATGTTAGCCATTGAGTGATGTAGAAAATGTGGAGTTTAGGTTAAAGCTTTCATTGGCTGACCTAAATTATTCAAGATGTAAGCTTGCATCTTCAATAACTTAAGTTACCCAATAAAAGGTTTCATTCAAACTCCAAACATTCTGCGTTACAGAACACTGATACAACCATATATATGTTTGCTTGGAATTGGCAGCGGGGGTGTCTGCATTGGGCATGTCTGTAATCCCACTTGTAAAACTGATGATTATTGATAACTAGTTTGTGTACAAAGTTAGTCTAAAGCTCCTAATAACTTTGCAGCTTAAAGCTTGCCTGCCCCCCAGTGGTGACTTCAGAGAATGCCTGCTAATATTTAAATTGTAGCTAGGTGGTAGACAGAGTTATTAAAAGGTCCCTCTGCAAGATGAGCTTTTGGCTCCCTAGGTAATTACAGGCCAAGTATACGTCCATTTACCATGTAACTATAGACATATAGAAATGAGCCATCTCTAGGTATATGTGACTGTGTGACAATCTGTTATTTAAAGGGACTCCTAAGTCCCTAAGGGCTACTGTGCACAGTAGTTACAAATCGTATGTCTGCCTCTATATCTATAGCAAGAAACTGTTTTGTGTTTTGGACAGAGTAGGCATGGGTATAAACCCAGTAAGGTTTTTTGTTTGGCCTGAGTTAGTTGCGGAAACTCCCCTTAACTTCCTAAAGGGCAAAACTCCCCAAGAAACAAGGGGAGCAGGTAAGAGGCAGCACGGTACTAGATACAGGGCAGGATTTAGACCCAGGTTTAGTCAGCAAGCGTTTATCTGGCTGAGTCTAAATCCTGCCCTGTAAACAGTACCCTGCTGCCTCTGACCTGCTCCCCTTGTTCCTGATCCCAGTCCTGGTTCCCCAGGTTCCCCTTCCTGACTATTGTTTTCACCTGATGCTGGCTGCTGGGAGGGTATTTAGTCCCTCTACAATTCCCTCTTGCTTCAGTGTTTTGCCTGATAGCCAGATAAACACTTGCTGACTAAACCTATCAGGCAAAACACTGAAGCAAGAGGGAATTGTAGAGGGACTAAATACCCTCCCAGCAGCCAGCATCATGTGAAAACAATAGTCAGGAAGGGGAACCAGGTTTAGTCAGCAAGCATTTATCTGGCTATCAGGCAAAACACTGAAGCAAGTGAACTTTTTAGACAGTTGTCAACTGGAACAGATCGGTGGGTTCGAAAAAGCCTACAAAAAAAGCCTGTCAGCGGTCTGATTAAGGGTGGTGATGTCATCCAGTATGGTTAGGTCTCTAGGTCATAGGACTACACTATAAGCAGTCCCAGGACATGGTCATCTAGCATCTAGGGCAAAGATGCCAAATATCTTTGCCCTGGAGGGGGGGGGGGGGGCTGTTGACATCTAGTCTTACAGATACCACCAACCATAATGCTGATGCAGCCCACAATTAAATTGAGTTTGACACCTCTACCTTAGAGCCTTTCTTCGGGGATCTAAGACATCCCGAGATTTTTCATCCTCAAATTAGCCAATTAAGGATATCATTTAAACTTCAAACGTTCTGCATTAGTGGATACCATGGTGCAATACTCTACTACTTACCTTCTTCTAAAAAAAATTATTTTACTGGCTATTACCACAACCAGTGACGGCCCGTAATCCGCCCCCCTAATCCATACAACCGGCCCCCTATTATACATGTGGAGCGCATGGATTCCAATGGTTTATTTTTTTAGAAGCACGTGATTAGAGCCTGAGGCTCTAATGGGCTTCAAAAAAGGGTGGGCTCGGGGTGCAGAGCAATGCGCCCCGAGCCCACCTAGTTGTGTGTCAATAGTGAATTAATATTCGCTGTTGTCTTCCTGATTCTCTTTCCGGCCAATCAGGAGGTGGGTCATCTGATTGGTCGAAAGGAGAAGCAATCCTATTGACCAGGAGTAGGAGACGTCGCCCGCAGCCCGGAGGAAGCGATGCCCGCGACCTAGATGGGGTAGGTGCGGGGCTGGTGACCAACCGACCGGAGAGGGGGGGAAGGGGTGGTGGCAGGTAGATTTTTTTTTTGCCACCCCCAAAAGAAAATACACCACCAGCCGCCACTGACCTCAGCCCCTCTAGCTTCAATACTTTGTGATTCTCATCTGCATACACAATAGAACATCTATTTCAAGGAACATTCTACAGGTCCACCTTGACTGTGGCTAAAAGGAAATACAAAAAAGAGGAGTTCCAAAAGGTAACTCAAGGTCGGACTTTAAAGGCACAGTAAACAATAAAGATATGAAAAAACATTAATATTTATTGAAACATAGATATAAATATATACATGGTATAAGAAGGGACATAGGAAAAAAAGTTAAAAATCATATACATAAAGATGCATGATATATGATGTGAGCCCTAGTGCATCAACATGTTTCGCTGTTAAGCTTCTTCAGGACAAATTCGGGATTCATTGGTTGCAAGAAAAGGAAAAAGGTCTCACTATCTTGCAGGAGAGTCAGCCTTGTTCAACAAGTGGTCAAAGAGGGAAAAGTTTCCAATAAAGAAAAGGTTGGCTCACAACAAGAGCAAGGCGCAACACGAGGATTCTTAGGAGCCAACTGCTGGCTCATAGAGACGGGTATCCTACTGTATTAACCTCACACAGGGGATAAGATATAGAATGGAGAACAAAAAGCAGCCATATAAAGGTTGTATAAATATGAGAGAAGATAGTCCTTCAATCCAGAGTGACCAATATGGAGGCTCAGCTATACCCAAGTAAAGTGCTCAAAAACGATCCAAGCCAGATTGTTGTCATTCAAAGAGTACATATTATGACACTGTAAAGATAATCCCCTGGGAGAGAGCAAGATGCATCTCGCTCCCTCCCAGGGGATTATCTTTACAGTGTCATAATATGAACTCTTTGAATGACAACAATTTCGGCTTATATCGTTATTGAGCACTTTTTATTGAGGACTATCTTCTCTCATATTTATACAACCTTTATATGGCTGCTTTTTGTTCTCCATTCTATATCTTATCCCCGTCTGAGGTTAATAAATTAGGATACTCGTCTCTATGAGCCAGCAGTCGGCTCCTATGAATCCTCGTGTTGCGACTTGCTCTTGTTGTGAGCCAACCCTTTCTTTTTTGGAAACTTTTCCCTCTTTGACCACTTGATGAACTAGGCTGACTCTCCTGCAAGATAGTGAGACCTTTTTTCTCTTCTTGCAAACAACGAATTCCGAATGTGTCCTGAAGAAGCTTAACAGTGAAACGTGTTGATGCACTAGGGCTCACATCATATATCATGCATCTTTACGTATATGATTTTTAACTTTTTTCCTATGTCCCTTCTTATACCATGTATATATTTACATCTATGTTTCAATAAATATTAATGTTTTTTTTCATATCTTTATTGTTTACTGTGCCTTTAAAGTCCGACCTTGGGTTAACTTTTGGAACCCCTCTTTTTTGTATTTCCAAATTATTTACGGATGAGGCAATGCGATTGCATTTTTTCTCTCATATTCATGTGGTTAGAAGGAGTCAAGTGGCTGGCTGGCTCGCCAATAATGCATCTGAAGTCTATAGGCTGATTCATTGTGTTTAACAAAGGAAGTAGAATGGCTGGCTGGCTCGCCAAAAAATTGCATCTAATGTTGGTAGGCGGATTGATTGTTTTCTTACCTAGCTTCTTGGCTACGGCAGCGTCATGTTCGGAGTCCACCAACCCAAAGCCGACACCTTTATCTTCCAGGACTTGGGCAGCTAACTAGGGAAAAAGATAAAAAAGGGGAAAAAGAAGGGAGGAGGGGGAGAGCAAAGAGTATTGTTTTAGTGCATTGATATGGACGTAAAGAAGAAAAGCATACAAAGCATAAGATGCGAAACGATCCTGCTGTGATAGATAAACTTCGAGCAAAAGCAGGTATGAGATATTTACTCTTTCGGAGGAGAAAAGGCTGCGGTAGGCTCTCTCCAGTGCTGCTTACATAATCAATTGAAATTTTCGGTTATGTGGTATTGGGGAGGAACAAGTTCACACTGGCTCTTCCTATTCGTCAGCAGAGATCACATGGCCAAGTGCCAAGCCTTATCTGTGTAGTCAGCACTGGAGGGAGCACTGAGCAGCGTTTTCCGCAGCAAAGGTAAGTATTTTGTCGTTTTTATTACCTTTTTTTTTTTTATCCATCCCAGCAAGACTGTTGAAATCAGGTTTCAGCACTTTCTGTAAAAATCTGCTGTTCTTTCTCTTGTTTTAGTTACATTTTATGACATTTTATCCCTGTTCACCATGTTCCCCACCTAGTTTTGGTAGTGGTGGTGAGTGTGTGGGGGGGGGGGGGGGCAGGGTGATCTGCACACACATGGAAACCCTACACTTACACCCTAATGGTAGCTAATGGAACTGCACACATTGCATCTCACAGCAGCATGGAAATCTGAGGACATCTGAGGACCCCCTTTTTTAGGCCCTGCCCACCTATCCCCAGACTAAGACATTTGCAGAAAGCAAATGATCTGGGGTTGAAAATGATATTTGTGGTCACCTTAGAAGGTGTATTCTGTTTTCTATTTAAAAGATGAAACCTGATTAGTTGCAAGATCAAATTTTCCTCTGTTTTGTGAAGAACATGACCTGGCCCAATATGTACTGCCACTGTGCAGCAGCAGGGAGGTTTACACGGGCAAGGAAACTCCATAGAAGCGTTCCTCTAATATATTGGTATACATAATGCTGGGAAGAAGGAATGTATGGGATGTATGGACTCTAAACTTGTTTTTTTTAATCATAGTTCATATGTACTGTGGAAGCTGTGGTTCCTTAATGTTTGCCTGCAACCTAATGTAGCAGGTTAGGTTGCAAGAGTGGTAGGTATGAGCAGTAAAGTGCAATTAGATATCCTGTATAT